>SDVV010008674.1:0-17092 GCA_016164225.1 Gammarus roeselii | reverse complement strand
CGTATGTCATGTGACTATAGGCCATGCGCGAGTAATGGTCTGGATTTCTAGACACCAGATATTGGAAAAAATTAAAGTCCAGGAACATTTTAATATGTGACGGTTAAAAACATTTGCTACCGTATCTTTTGCATTTCCTTAGCGGTGACAAGCAGGAGCAGATTGAGGGGGGTTGTGTATTGTCGTCTCTGTAATATTCTCGCTCTAAGACGGCAAGACACACGGGGGGATGGGAAGCACAGGCCTCTCCGAACCCTATAGCTATTGTCACTAAATGTGCATGATTGAAGTACGGATGAAGCAAAGAGATGAGAAATTTACAAGATATTTATGAGGAAGTAGTTTGATGTGTTTGATTTGAAATTGAAAGGTTGGAGCAAATATAAGTAGTGTGGTAAGTGGAAGGATGTCGGGTTTAGAGGAAGGTAGGGCAGTAGTAGGAAGTGGTGCAAAAAGCAAGTTAAGGATTATAGATGGGCTTCATTAGCGGGGGGAGGCAGGGGCTGGGCGGCTCGATCGGTATTGCAGGTGGAAGGGGTGAGGGCTTATATTACGTACTTAATAGTCTTTCACGATTTAATCGTTAATTAAATTGTTATTTCATTGCGTGTTCACCGCAGGACAGTTGAGTATATGATAGAAGAAACTTATATTTGTGTAAGACATTTAATTAGGAAATTGGTTTCACATTTTATCAGGAAATTACGTAGCTAATTTTTTATTGTAGTTAGCAATGACACAATGACAACTCAAGGACTAAACCGTATCCGGATGTCAGTAACCCGATATCAGTATCCCGACGACAGTACCTTTCATCGGCGCAGTATCCCGATGCCAGTGTCCTTCAATCCTTTCCTCTGCAGCAGGTATCCCAGCTAGCCACCCCATATTCATTTAGCGTAATCCCCTGTTGATCCCTAGTTGTGGAGGGTGACTAGCTCGCGCAGCTGTCTCCATGGCGGTTGGTGACCGCCCGATCCCCGGCGCTCGACTCCCACGGTCGGCCCCGCAGGACTTCCGCTAGAACGCAATTTTTTGTACGCGTTAAACTTTTAGGCATTGGTCAGGCGCTTTCAAGGGTAAAACGGGATCTGCCGACGAACCCTACTGATATGCCCCTTATTCAATTACCGTAATCCCATATTCCATTATTGGATGTTAGGCATGGATGGGGAGAACGGAGGGGGACTAATACGAATAGTTTACGTTTTTGTTACGAATTTGAATGATTTGTTTCCGCAGTAGTTAATGTTTTTATGTATCTTTTACGACTATTATATGTTGGATGTTAGTCTCGGATAGGGCAAACGGAATGGTACTTGGCCAATTAGTTTACGTTTTGTTACGATTTTGAATGATTTGTTTTCGTCCATTTAATATTTTTATGTATCTTTTCCGATTAATAACGTGTATACTAGTGCTGCCTACGCTTGGTTTATGTAGAAATTGTAGTGATTTGGAATTTGAATGGTTATTAAAAATAGTTATATGAATATTATGAATTATTACGACTGTACATGGAGTTTGCTACTCTTCTGTGTGTTTTATTCTTCTATGTTTATATATATATATTTTTTTTTTGATTGGTTGATTGACTGATTGTTTTTATATTTAAAAATAGAGATACAAAAATATACGTTTTCAAAATGGATACAGTAAGAAGAAAATCTTATAAAGCAGCTGCTGCCAAGCTAACAGAAGCTTAGGAGCAAGGATAACAGTATAAAACATTGGGATATGCATGTTCTGATGAAGCTAAAGTGGGATAAATTTGCCAGCAAAAAAGAAATCAACTGAATTAGTTGCATCTAAAGTGGGCCAGAATTACCAGCAATATAACAAAGTTAGATTATTTGCATAAGGCAGGCTTGCTTCAACAACAAAATGAAGCTAGATTAGTCACATACAATTGGAACAGCCATACAGCAAGAGTAACTTCCGAAATGAAGTGTGCTAACAAATTGACAATTCAGGAATTCAATAATAGATAGGAGACGCTCCACCTTAGAAGCCATTTACATCATGACTGAATACAAAATAAATGGAGCATCAATCCACTAGGATACCAAGAAACGACTATCAGTACGGTGATGAGAGACTGTACTAAGTAATGAGAGTCATGGTACTAAGCAATGAGATTGCACCATGCAATGAAAAAAACTCAGTTGAAGGACTCTGCTGTCTGAGATCATAGGAGGGCAAACCAAAGCTCTCGATTTCATGCACATTATCCTGCACATCCAATCTGATATTGGGGAGGTTAAGGCCAAGATTACGAGTCTCGTATGAATGGTTAGGGATTAATGGTTGTGTGTAATTAGCGAATAAAAGTGGATAATTGTGTATAACATTGAGAACAAATTTCAAACTAGACAGACAATGAATATCAGTAAGTTTGAGCAATCCTATCTCTTTATACATTAAACGGGATCTCATTAGGGGGATGTGGTCGTTATCAAATTTGAAATGCAACATCACCCGTATAATTCTATTTAACAAAACCGCAACATGGTTTAGTATATTATCAGAGACTCACCCCGCAGTACAATCATCTGAACAACTTGAGGATATACGAGGCTAAAATAAAAAGTCTTCAGAGCAATTCGGGGAGAAGGCCAGAAACAGCATAGAAAGCGCCTAGCAATTTTAACTCCGAAATATGAAAATTGTAGGTTAGTTTATTATCAAGGATTAATCTCAGGTACCGTATCTGGTTGACCTACTCGAGATTAACATTGTTGAACAATACATCGGGTAAATCAGGATATTACCTCGGAGTGTACAACATTAGTTTCGTCTTATTTTTATGGGGCAAAAACTTTTTATGCCCAAGCCAAAGAGTCAGACAAGCAAAAGTGGCATTCATCTTATCAAGGGCCTCTTCAAAATTATCGCCATGCACGTGGAACACCGCTTCGTCGGCAAGCATGATTGCATTGGAGTTTGGGACAGACGCTATATCATTTATAAAGATATTGAACAGGAAAGGGCCCAGCACCGACCCCTGGGGCACGCCAACCGTTACGGGCAAATGGGTGGAATTGACGTTGCCGACCGAAACATACTGTCTGCGACTGGTCAGGTAGGACACTATCAACGACAGAGCAGTATCCCCTCACACCATAAGCATCCAACTTCATCCTTAGAATATCAAAGTCAACCGAATCGAATGCCTTCCTAAGGTCAAGAAAAATACAAATGGAATGGGTCTTCTTGTGAAAGGTATTGAGAAGATCCTGAACCAAGTGAAATATTGCAAATGTTGTATTTTTCCTTTTCATAAAGCCAAACTGGCTGTCGGTGATTATATTGTGATGGTGTACAAATGAGGACAACCTAACGTGTACTATTTTTTCGAGCACCTTGTTAAACGCTGATAAGGTTGATAGTTACCAAAGTCATTGCGATCTGCCTTCTTAAAAAATAGGGGTACACACCTTGATTAAGACATAGATTCAAAATATGTTCCATAATAGAGGCAATGGCAGATAGTATCGTGCCCACAATCTAGAGGTTAATTTCAAGCTTATTATATCTTTTAGATTTAAATGCGTTTACAATAGACCTAATCTCGGCAGAAGATGTCTCATGAAAATAAAGAGCTGAAATGTTTGGGGGAAAGGGGACATGGTATGAGGTAACAGGGCGGGCAGCACCGCTTACGAGACTAGTAGCAATAAATGAGAAGTTCTCATTGAACTCATTTGCCAGGGATGCAGGGGCTAGACTTTCACCATTTTGGACAATACGAATTGTAGACGGCACCACACACCTGCCAAGAAGGCCATTGACCACTTTCCACGTACTTCTAGAATCGCCTCTCTCTAACAAAATTTTGCGACAGAAGTATAATTTCTTCGATTTCCTAATTCCTTAGTGCAAGAGGTAACGATAAAATCGGAAGAAACTCATTTCATCACATCCCCTACGACCCAGAGCTAGCAATTTGTATTTCTTCCTCTTCAGAAATTTGATATCTTTATTCAACCACGGTGCAAATTTTTACTGTTCACAGTTTTGGTGATGAGTGGTAAATGTTCATTATATTTATAATAGAGCACATTGGCAAGGGACGTAAATGCAGCATTTGGTTCCTCCATACCAAGGATATCGTCAAATCCATATGAATTAATTGCCCGAACGAAAATTGCTACTTTAGTTTGCTGAAGGGGTCGGGCAATGGTTTTATTAGTCGTTGGAGGGTCTTTCAGTTGGAACGCGTACATAATTGGTAGGTGATCGGTTATGCAACAGTCAATGACGGCGGGAAATTTATTGTGATTCAACGAAAATTTACACTATATATGATCAATCAGAGAGTACTTAGTGATGGAATTTTCTTCAAAATATCTTGTAGGTTTCGTAATTGCTGGAAAATAACCAAGACCAAGCAAAGTAGTGATAAATGCAGGAACATTTGGTAAACCCAAGGGATTAAAAAGATTTACATTAAAATCACCACAGGTATCGAGAAAAGTCTTGTTAAATACATTGAGATAAGACGAGGGGGTCTTATACGCACCCAATACAGTAAATTTTGTTAAGGACATTGCCACATCTAAGGAAAGAAGCTCAGTCGCATGATCGACATAGGTAAGGCGGTCCATCACGCACACATCAAGAGCATTAGCACAATAGGCAAAGATTCCACCACCATGGTCGTTCCCATACACATTCACCATCTCATAACCATCGAGGTGAAATCCACGGTCAGTGTTGGCAGACAACCAAGTTTCAGTGAGAATTATAATATTAGGGTGAATATCTTCAGTGTCTAAAAGAGAAGTATGACCTAAAAAATTCTTGCGTTGACTTTGTATAAAACAGACAAAGACGGAAGAATGATAGAGCAAACGGTAAATGCTATTTGTCGTTAATTCAGCAGGTATACAATGGGAACATGAAATGTTAGGAATATCAACTAGATCAGGATCGAGGAAATTTATATCTGGAATTACATCATCTGCGATGGGAGAAATAGGAGTTCCAGGTGAGAAATTATTTGTCAATTATAACACGGAGTCACAGCAGTTAGATAAGTGAAGCAACTCTCTCACTCAACTTAAGAAATCCTGCTCGGTCACCACTCTCTCAGGTCGCTGTAAACCCTTGAATCTGTATAATATTACACCGTCCTGCTTGTAAACAGTGCCAACCTTGGCCGACTCACGTTTGAGACATCGAGCTCTGTAGAACAATTTCAATCTGGATTTGCATGGCTTATTGGTATTTTATTAGTATTGTTTGCAGATCTTGCTTGCATCATCAATGCCATCTACACGTTTTGTTTGGAAATGGCATGGTTCATACAACCACCATACCCTTCACCACTATATTTTAGCTTGCTCTCAAAATCCTCCTGATATTGCATCATATCTGTAATGCAACCCCCATTCCAGTACCATCCTTGTAAGTCCACAAGTAAAAAGTGATGTACGTTTGTGTCAAAATTTAAAAATAATATAAAATACTGATAACATTCAAACACTCGATGAATTTACATATGAAAAATGGTCAATATTTGCTCAATCAAGATTGGAGGAGTGTAGTCGAACTGCTAATGCTGGATCAAGATATCGAGCCAAGTGGAAAGATTTGTTATTTATGAAGCATAATCAATGACCGAATACCTTAAATAATCATAATACCTGAATATTAATACATAATTCTTGGCTTAGTTAGGTTATGCAGATTTGTTTTGAGGGTGATACAGACCAGAATGAATGCGGTGTAAGAAATGGCTTGTTTTCAAGTGATTAATATGGCACTTGAAATTTATTGCGATGGGAATATGATGCACATGTGATGTAAACATAATGCGTACAAATTAAATAATATACACTCAACCTAGCAATAGAACGGGGTCGTATACAGCAATATATGTATTTGTGTACATGGCGGCGGCATCGCCAATCTTTACTAAAATGATGCAGATGATAACAGTTTTTACTATGGCAAACTAAAATAAAACCAATATCTCTTGCCAACAGCTAATGCTGCAGTAATTTCTAGTAGCATAGTCCTTAAATGACTAATCCATTCTTAAAAATTGTAAACCTCATAACAAATGAAGAGAATTAGTTCTATTGGAACCTACCTGTAGAGTTTCATCCAAACATGTAATGGAGATATCCATAATATTCTGGAATATAAACATCTTCAAAAGGAAATTTGGCAGATGAAGTTTAGAGGAGTGCATTCAAACTGATAATGTTATGTTAAATATATAGGCTAAGTGGAGCGAATCCTATATATCATAACTATTCATAACCATAAGTTATGTAGATTCGTGTTAAATTCTAAAAAAATGAAATACTTATAACATTCGTACAATCGATGTTATTTATATTTGAGCAACAGCGTATGTATCCATCTAACTTGATCAAAACTGTATAATTATTGGTCAAGTTAGGTGAGGTTAAAAAATGTTTTAACAAACTGAAGTTTATTAGTTCTATTGAAAATCACAGATCTAAAGTAAAATGGTATAGATGGTGACTTTCTATTGTTATATGAAGCTATAACAAGATTAATACTCTTTGAGAACACCGATTTTGACCGGGTAACACTTTAAAATCAATACATGAGAGGTAGGGAATAAGGATTTTACATGTATATCACGAATACTGTAAAGGGATGTAGATATGTGTAACCAGTGTTTCCATCAACTCGTATATGCATGAAAAAGTGCGTAAATGTATACTTGATGCCGGCACCGGACCATATATGCGTACAAAAGTGTGTACATGTGTACATGGTGCCGGCACCGGCCCATAAATGCGTACAAAAATGCGTACATGTGTACATGGGGCCCAGCACCAGATGCATATACCGTCCCATATATGCGTACAAGTGTACATGTTGCCGGCACCAGGTGCAGGTACCGGCCCTTATATACGTACAAAAGTGCGTACATGTGTACATGGTACCGGCACTAGGTGCCGCACCGGCCCTTATATGGGTACATACGTGCGTACATGTGTACATGGTGCCACACCAGGTGCCAGCACCTTCCCATATATGCGTACATGTGTACATGTATCCGGCACCAGGTGCCGGCACCGTCCCATATATGCGTATAAGTGTACATGGTGCCGGCACTAGGTGCTGGCACCGCCCATATATGCGTAGATGTGCACATAGTGCCGGCACCAGGTGCCGGCACTGACCCATATATGCGTACAAACGTGCGTACACGTGTAGGTGAATTGGGTATAAATCGAGCCAAGAGTTGTTATGAATCAGTTAACGGTGTTCTTTCCTTGTAGAAGGATGCCACCAAGCTTGATATGGAAGTATTTTGACGTGAAGGATACAGCAGGGGCATGTGTTATTTGCAGTGTGGAAATATAAATAAGTAAATAAAATTCTATGTTTGGGTTTTTGCGTCATCTCGAACGACACCATCATCTTGAATATGATAATCTTAAAAATGAACGAGAAAATAAAAGCACTAATGATGCAGAGGGTGTATTGATAGAATGTATTAAACCGGACTTGGGTTTCCAAAATAATGAGGTGAAAAGTGATCATCGGGGTGAATGCGGTAAAGATAGCGAGTTACCCATGAGATTCAATCATACTAGGTATGAAGATTGGATGAAAAATGGGTAAATCGAATTGGGGGAAGGAAGGCTTAAGTTTAGACGATAACGAAAATAATGAAAATCTGGAAAATAATGAAAATATGGGTAAAGCACGTGATACAATAAGTGAAATGGAAAGCAGTGGTAGTGATATTAAATCGTGTGACAGCAATATCAAGGAGATATCATGTGAAAAAATACCTGGTAAAGTTAAAAAGAGTCGTATTATCATATGGGATGATAAAAAGGTTTTGTATGCAAGAAATGTAAAATGGTACAATAAAATCAAATGTGTGTCTGACTCTGTTTCAAAATTGTTGGAAATGAAATATGACGAGAGAAAATTATTTACATTTAATTATAAAATTGGGGTCGATAAAAAGTTCACTGGAGTCTTTAAACAAATTTTTGGTTACAAGGTTCGGAACTGAAGTGCTGAATGTATCTATCCAATGTATCTATCCATCTACAATGTGTACTAAATCATTATGACACTAAGAGGAATAGTCAAGGACCCATAAAAGATTATGGATACAAACAGAAACTCGTTGAGTGCGAAAGACCAGGGGAATAACGAATGAATATTTGAAAAAGACGAACTGTACGCGGGAAGAAACATTTTTATATCATTTATCCGGATTACCTGAACGATAAACCGTTTCGGATAAACGAACAAGACATATAATTGTGAGATTTAGCGAACAACTGCGGTAAAACCGTACATAGAAGCTACAAGTGAATGAATATGTCATTCACATTACAAATCACAGAACTCTTGTTGTAATCACAGGAGAGTTGCACTAACACGAGACTTGCAGTAAACACAAAACTAGAGGTTCACACCACACTATTCGCAGGATACTTGTTGCATTCACAGGAGAGCTGCACAAAACCTAACATTTGACTTAAAACTAAACGGAAGTACATATCGATCGCTTGCTTTTGTGTCAATCTTACCACTTCCATAGATATCCTTGGCTCCATTTCAATCGTAAAAATAAATTACCAAAACCTGGAACCGATATAGAAAAACTACCTCGTAGAACAAATAAACTTAAATAAACATTGGAACCAATACAGATAAAAAAACATATACACGTTTAGAAGATTCAAAATATATACAGTCATTGACAACTATAATACCACTTTCATTCTGATAAAACTCCTAAAATTGACAGAATGTAAACATAACTAAGCCGATAGGTTAACTCAGCAAGCACAAATATATGAAAGTATGAACATATAATAAATACACGCAATATATACAGTCATTACACCAAATATGAATGTAAAGCCCACAGAACATAACAAATCCTAAAAAACTAAATAGATGAAGACATTCTCACCCGATCGCTCCGACCGAGTATGATGACAAAATTCCCTGACATCTGAATGAGTAAATTTTATACAGTAATAAAACACTAATAAACGATGTAATTCCTCAATAAAATACAATATCACATTCATTCTGATACAGATATTTACACAAAAGTATATAATCATTGAACGAAATACAAATACTGGGACTGCATCCTCACGTTAGTTATAAAAATGCAACTCAATATTTTATTTAAATAACAAAACACAAAATACTCCCAAATTGAACCCAGTAGGCTACCCTTGAGGTCGTCTGACCAGCAGTTAACCGTTTAACAGCAACGATAAAATTTGCGATCTCTGTCGCTCACCTCTATCTATCACTATAAATATTTCTCTACTTGATTGTGAATTGCGTCGATCAACTCCTCCTCCGACAGCAGGGTAAATCACTAATAGGGTATGGGATTATCTGGGGTGTGTTCTGGCGACCGCGGGATACTGCGCTGCTGAAAGGGATGCTGTCAGCAAAGACACTGCAGGATACTGTCAGAGTCAATAACTATGGTATGTATAAATAATGCCGTAATAAATAATATATTTTTAAATATATGTTTCTTTTATCCTATACCCGAAGGTCCTGCGGTGAACGCGTAATTAAATACTTCGTGAAAGATCGAGCTGACGCGGGAGAATGTCATAACAAAAAAATTATCTCAAATAAAAATGTGTTTCTTTTATCCTTTACCCAAAGGTCCATATATGTTTCTTTTATTCTTTACCCAAAGGCCTTCTGCGGTGAACACGCAATTAAATAGCAATTAAATTAAGAATTAAATCTTGAAATTCATTTGATATGCAATGTGTCTAACTAAACACAAAACATCCAACAAGACAGCGATGGACTTATACTAATTATATAACTCAACTTAAATTACACGTTACTGGGCCTAATTTTCACTATGCGTCACTAATAATGTAAACACAGAAGGATCTAAACAAAATAATGCAGAACACAGACGACTAGCAAAATTCATATGCAATCGTAATAATTCCTGATATTCATATAACTATTTATAATAACTATTCAAATTCCAAATCACTACATTTTCCACATAAACCAAGCGTAGGCAGCACTAGTATACACGTTATTAATCGGAAAAGATACATAAAAATATTAAATGCACGTAAACTAATCGGCCAAGTACCCTTCCGTTTGCCCTATCCGTGACTAACATCCAACGTAAAATGGTCGTAAAAGATACATAAAAACATTAACTGCTACGGAAACAAATCATTCAAATTCTTAAAAAAAACGTAAACTATTCTTCTTAATCCCCCTCTGTTCTCCCCATCCATGCCTAACATCCAGTAAGGGAATATGGGATTACGGTAATTGAATAAGGGGCCTATCAGTAGGGTCCGTCGGCAGATCCCGCTTTACCCTTGAAATCGCCTGACCAACGCCTTGAAGTTTACCGCGCAGAAAAAATTGCGTTGTCGCGGATGTTCTGCGGGGCCGACCGTGGGAGTCGAGCGCCGGGGATCGGGTGGTCACCAACCGCCGTGGAGACAGCTGCGCGAGTAAGTCACCCTCTACAACTAGGGATCAACAGGGCATTGCGCTAATTGAATAAGGGGTGGCCAGCTGGGATACCTGCTGCAGAGATAAGTATGGAAGGACACTGACATCGGGATACTGCACTGATGAATGGTAAACTGTCGTCAAGATACTGACACTCAGATACTGATCAGTCATTGAGTTGTACTTACTAACTATAATTAGAAATACTGTGCGAAATTTCCTAATAAAATGTGAAACCAATTTCTTAATAAAATACCTTACATAATATATGTTTCTTTTATCTTTTGTATCCTATACTCAACTGTCCTGCATTGAACACGCAATTAAACAATTATTAAATGAACAATTGAATCGTGAAAGACTATTAAATACGCATTATGAGCCCTCATCCTTTCCACCTGCGATACCGATCGAGTCGCCCCCCCCCCTGCCCCCCCCTGTTTAATTAAGCCCCATCTATATTCCATTTGCGTTTTGTACCACTTCTTACTACTTATGGCACGGGAAGGCGTGGTGATGGGGAACCTAAATGCGGGAGTTAAGGACGTATTGGTAAGGAATGTGGTATAATGTGCGCTCCAGGTAGAAAAGGCAGTAGAGAGTCCCTGATTTGTTTGTGCGCGCAGCGGGAACTGGTGGTGGGAAATAGATAGTTAAAAAAGAGAGATGTCCATAAATACAGATGGACAGAGATGGCCCGTGGTGCAGTTTACAAGTGTTTACAAGTGAAGGCAGACAACAACAGGCCTTTTGGTTTAAACTAAGTTGCCCTTTGGAAGTAAATGATTAGAAAGAGAAAGGTTGTAGTAGGTTTGATTTGATTTTATCCTCAGTTCCACCAGAGCCTCGACGCAAGTCATAATAGGCTCCCCCGTAGGGCTAGATGATCATGGATTCTAGTAGGCTCGCACGCCTCAGTGTGCGAGGAAAAAAACAACGCTTCTGAAGTCAAAAAATGTGAAAATTTTAGCGATGTCAGACGCATATTGATGCGCATAAAAAACGCTTAGACGAAACGGACATCCGCTTCCAATTATTTAGAACTTCATGAGTAATATATACTAACGCTACTGCGTACAGGTAGCATCGTCGAGACTGGTACAAGGTTTACGGCTACACGGACAAAGTCAGCTCCGACAGCAACGCAACACGACCTAGTAGGTCGATTATAGCACACTTCATTTATTCATTTAAGACTCAGACGAAACGAATCCTTGCTCCAATCATTTAGAACTTCAAGAGTAACATGAACGCACGCAAGTGCGCACAGGTATCGTCGTTGAGACTGGTGCAAGGTTTATGGCTACACGGACAAAGTCAGTTCCGACAGCAACGCAACACAATGTTTACAGCTACGTGGTCTAGTTAAGTTGAGGTACAATTTAGTTTTTCAGGTAAGATAAAAACTCAGACAAGGCAAATCCCCGCCTCCAACCACTCAGAACTCCCTGAGTATCATGCACGCGCAACAGTGCGCACAGATGCTATCGTCGAAATTGGTACAAGGTCTATGGCTTCAGGAATTCGAGCAACTCCAACCACAAAGCGTCACAGGGCTCATAGCTACGCAGTCCAGGTCAACCCCAGAAACTACATATGGTCAGTGCACGCGCGACCGAGCACAGACTGAAGAAGAAACACCTCATCACAAAATCACTAACAGAAACTCCCGCACAAATTCACTAGCATGATTTATTATTCATGACAAAATTGTGGATCGTGGAGAAAGTAGGGGAAGGTTCGTCACGGGCAGAAAAACTGCTCGGATTATTGATTTTGCACTCATTGTTTAAGCGGATAGGGTGAGGCGGGCAGAGGTCCCTTGCGTCCCAATAGAGCCCGACGAATCCCGAAGGGCAACCCAAGGCCCCCGGGTCTTCCCGAGCTCTCCGGGTCCCTCGAGACCCCTCGTCTCAGCTCATCTCGGCTTGTCTTGAATAATTTCGGCCAGTTTTGGCTCGTCGCGACCAACTCGACTAGCCTCAACATGTTTCGACTGATTTCGACCCACCTCGACCAGCCTCGACGCGGCTCTCCCCCTCTGCGGTAGTGACCATGTGGACTGTACTAACAAAAATTTCCACTCAAGCATTTTAGTGTGGGAGTGGGGTGGCAGAGGTGTCTCGGGTCCCAAAAGAGCCCGACGATTCCCTGAGGGTAACCCAAATCCACCTGGGTCCTCCGAGCTCCCCGGGTCTCCGCGTCTCAGCTCATCTCGACTTGTCTCGAATAATTTCGGCCAGTCTCGGCTCGCCGCGACCAACTCGACTCGCCTCAACATGTTTCGACTGATCTCGACGCACCTCGACCAGCTTCGACGCGACCTTTGCCCTCTGCGGCAGTAATTCGCGGACTGTTATGGTTATTTGTTCTACTCATGCATTTCAAATATTTACATTGTTCTGTGTATAGGTTTTACAGCGTGGGTAGAGAAAAGCAGGGGTCCCAGGGTTCAGAAGGGCCTCAAGTGGGTCCCAAAGTTTCTCAAGATGGCCCAAAGGGTTTCAAGGGTGTCCCGAAGGACCCCGGAAGGGCCCAAGTGGGTCCCCTCAAAACCCATTGGTCTTCCAAGGCCCCCGGGTTCCCGAAACCCCCGGGGCCCTCGAGTCCCGCGGCTCCCACGAATACACCCTATTACCGGGTCACCTAGTGTCAACCAGCCTCGGTTCGTCTCGACTCATCGCCTCGCCGTCGACTCGTCTCCACTCGCCTCAATCTGCCTCGACTCGCCTCGTCCCCTCCACGCACAGTGCCATCCAAGACTTTCTACTCTCTAAGATCAACATCAACGTTATTTCACCATTTAGCCATCAAAACGCATAGCTGTGCTCGGACATTTATAAGGAGCCCGGGAGAGCGCAAATTCTCCCACCGTAGGTTGGACTAGACTAACTAACACACCGCATGGTCCACCTAGGGCCTCTGCGGGCGTCTAACGTTACATAATTACATAACTAATCCCAAATTTATCACCATGAAAAAAAGGCAGAGATAAATAATAGAGCCCACGAAATAAGTAATACTAAAATACTAAAAAAAAGTGTTAATGATCTATAAAATGAATAATCATCCATCCAACCCAAACTTGCAGTAGGAATAAGCATTTAACGCTGATACTCAGAACTACTCAAATCTGAACCTCAGGAGAAACCACCGACAGACGATGATGATTTATGATAGTTTCAGTTTCATTTTTCGTTAAGCCAATTCTGATGGATGTCATTTTTAACCGCGCAAGTGCCAATGACAGACACTATTTTAACCGTGCTGGTGTCAATAATGGATACACTTTTTACCGCATATGCTGGGGAGCGTGCTATATCCGGGAGCTATATTGAGACGATTCTGGTATAATTTGTCGGGTCATGACTTGATCCATTCTATTGTAGCGCTGTTAACAGCTTCTGCTGTAAGTTTGTTCCATTCCTCAACAAATTTAGACGAGAAGAAATTGCGCGTGATGTCGAGTGAGAAACGCTTACCAACGAGTTTGTATTCATTATTCCTGGTCACACCGTTCATATCTAGAATGAAAAGGCTCTTTCGGCCGACATTTTCCGTACCCTTCATAATCTTCCACACATCGATCATGTCACCTCAGTTTTGACGCTTCTCTATTGGACACAATTTGATCACGTCACCTCTCATTCGACGCTACTCTAGCGAATAAAGGTTGAGTTCTCGTAGTGTCTTCGTTCGATTTACATCAGTGGTGGATAGAGCGCTGATGTATTTTGTGAAATTTAAGGGAAAGTGGTAGGGTCTCAATATAGTTGGCACTGTGGGTGTTAAGAGGGTAAGTGGAATAATGGTTGATCATCAACTGGTGCAAGGAAGATTGGAAGTGGAGCTGGGATGCAAGGGAAACAAAAGTGGGAAGAGGGACAGAGGTAGTGAAGACAAGTGAATCAAATAACGCAAGTAGAGCTGAGCAGTTTTAGCAGGCGTTGAATGAGGAATATAACACTATGAGATGGTAACGCCAAGGTCTGAGGAATGTCTAAAAGAATGGGAAAGGTGTTGTTTTGATATATGCGAGGAAGGTGTGTGGTCTGGGCTGGTGTTGAAAAAAAGGAATCCAAGTGGTAGAACGATGAAGTTAAAATGACAGTAGTGCAGGCGAGGTGGTGCCCTCTGACAACGATAGAGCACGAGACAAGAGGTGAAGCGGACGGGGAGGAGAGTAAAGATGGCGTTGATGCTATGTGGGTTGGCGATTGTGCAAAAATGATGAGGAAACCAAGAAAATGTTATGGAAAGAGGTAAAGAGGGCGAGAAAGGGGGAGAGTGGTGATGTGTGAAAGAGGTGGGGTAAGTAATTTGAGGTGTTGTCGAACGTTGAGGATGCCGGAGATGCTAACATTGATGCTGTGGGTGGTGACGCACGGATGCCGGTTTGGGAGCAAGAACTGTAGCGGAAATTGCAGGAGCCTGTAAAAAGGATGAAAGCAAGGAACGTTCATATTTTGGACTGCGTTACACAGTGTTTACAGAGTGGGGGTGTAACGGTTGTCGAATGTTCGGGGATGCTATTAAATCTGTGTTTGGGTCGGGCATGATACCGTTTGAGTGTCGCAGTGCTTGCATTGTTTCGTTGTATACGCACAAAGGAGATAGAATTAAAAGCAGCAACTCAAGAGGTATCGGTGTGTTGCTTTTGGTGAATAAGTTTTCGGGATCGGTGTAATTTTTTTCAGGATAATCAAAGCATTCTCCCGCTTACCAACGAGTTTTTATTCATCGTTCCTGGTTACTCTGTTTGCATCTAGAGTGAAAAGGCTTGCTCGCTCGATGTTTTCCTTCACCTTTGTTATCTTCCACACTTCGATTATGTCACCTCTGACTCTTCGCTTCTCTTGTGAAGAAAGGTTGAGCTCACAAAGTCTGCCTTCGTGCAATTTATTGCGCAGCGAAGGGGTAGGCTTGGTAGCTCTACGTTGAACTGTCTCTAGTTTAATAACGTCTTTCCTAAGGAATGGAGACCAGAATTTTACGGATTACTGAAGATGCGGTCTTACAAATGCATTATATAACTTAAGAGTACTGTTTTTGCTCCTGCACGAGATTGTGCGGGATATCATGTCTGACATTTTATTGTCTTTTCTGGCAGCATCGCTACATTGCTTGCTGCTTTTAAGTTGCTTCTAATGATGACATCTAGATCTCTCTCTTCGGTGACAGTAATTAGTTTCTTTCCGCACAGGGAATATTCGTGCTTAGGGTTATGATGTCCAATATGCACAACTTCATACTTGTCTTCATCCAATTTCATTTGCCACTTCTCTGACCAATCCATAATTTTGTTCAAGTCTAATTGAATCTGCTCACACTCAAGTCTGGTTTGCACTCTTCCTCCTAGCTTAGCATCGTCTGCAAACTTGCTAATGTTCGAGATTACGTTGCGATCGGGACCATTTATGGATATTATGAAGAGAACTGGATCTAACACGGATCCTTCAGGCACGCCGCTTGCAACTTCAACCTTATTGGAGGAAGTTCCGTTAAGCACGACTCGATGCCGTCTTTCCACGAGCCAGATGGTGTGAAGCTGGCTTTAGTGAGGAAATTATCAGTGTAGAGGTAGCGAGAGCATGCATTTGCTAGACGTCGGCGCAGAAGGATTTTTAATGGACGAGTTTCAAAGCGGCTCCGGTCTGCTTTCCCTCTCATGGCGTCACGTTGAGAAACGGGATGGACGTGGGTGGGGGAGTAATCGTCAATTATGACGTAGCATAGGCAAACCAGAGAGAGATGTTGAGCCCTGCTGCGTACACTGCTCTTGTACCTCTGCTTTCGGACCTGAAGTTAGTGTTGCGGTGTCCTGACCGGATCTTTTAGCGTTAAAGAGCTAGCCTGGTATGTGTATGAGTGCAGAGTGTCTACTACGTATATTACGTAGGAATTCTACGTAAACTACGTAGTATCTATGTGGTACATTAAGTGTGAATTTTATGTGAGGTTCGTATTATAAGCCTTTTTCCCAATTTTCGGTAGTATAATTCCGACTCGAAGTAGGTAGTAAAAACTACATACTATATGTAGAGTAATAAGAGCCTTCACCCACCGGCTGTGAAAGCTATTTGTTTAATAGCTTTAGAGTCTTGAAATGGATGTACTACAATAACAGCAATAAATTATAGTGAGAAAGTGCCAGAGCTCATTGAAAGCTTTCACAGGCGCTATAATTATTCGTTAACTTATTAGTGTTCGCGGGCACAATCACTTACTCAGAATTTATTAGCTCTCGATTACTGTTGCAGCAATAAGCAACGCTGATGGAGTCTATCCAACGAGTTTGCTTTGTGGTGTCAAGTCATAATAATGAATGCTAGGAGATTGAGGAAGGCCATAAATACTCTTTGCCATGTTCTTAGTACAATGACCTAGACACTCTTTGCCATGTTCATAGTACAATGACCTAGACACTCTTTGCCATGTTCTTAGTACAATGACCTAGACACTCTTTGCCATGTTCTTAGTACAATGACCTAGACACTCTTTGCCATGTTTTTAGTACAATGACCTAGACACTCTCTGCCATGTTCTTAGTACAATGACCTAGACACTCTCTGCCATGTTCTTAGTACAATGACCTAGACACTCT
>SDVV010008673.1:0-17092 GCA_016164225.1 Gammarus roeselii | reverse complement strand
TCGTCACATCTACCCTCCCATCACATCCACACTTCCATCACATCCGCACTCTCATCACATCTACTCTCTCGTCACATCCACTCTCCCATCACATCCACACATCCATCACATCCGCACTCCCAACACATCCCCACTTTCATCACATTTACCCTCTCGTCACATCTACCCTCCCATCACATCCACACTTCCATCACATCCGCACTTCCAACGCATCTATACTTCCATCACGTTCTCATTCCCATTACATCAACACTCTCATCACATCCCCATTTCCATCACGTTCACACTCCCATCAGAACCACACTTCCAACTCATCCACATTCCCCTCACATCTACACTCCTATTTCATCAGCATTCTCTCACTAACTTCTCTTCAACAATTCGGGTACCCATATGGTCTCGTTTCTATCTATATTACTCGTCTATTATCTGGTCTGCCACCCTCACTGGTCTGCCCAATCTCTCTAGCCTGTAACTTTCACTAGCCGTCGTTGTTCTTTACAGGCTATGACATTACGTCCGCCGGCGCTCTGCCTGTAACTTTCACTAGCCGTCGTTGCTCTTTACAGGCTATGACATTACGTCCGCCGGCGCTCTGTCTTAATGACTTTACAGGCCCTGACATTGCGTCCGACGTCGCTCTGTTTCAATGACTTTACAGGCCATGACATTGAGTCCGCCGTCGCTCTGTCCTAATGACTTTACAGGCCATGACATTGCGTCTGTCATTGCTCTGTCTTAATGACTTATCAGGCCATGACATTGCGTCCGTCGTTGCTCTGTCTTAATAACTTAATAGGCCATGACATTGCGTCCGTCGTTACTCCGTCTTAATGACTTACAGGCCATGACATTGCGTCCGCCGTCGCTCTGTCTTAATGACTTTCAGGCCATGACATTGCGTCCGCCGTCGTTCTGTCTTAATGACTTTACAGGCCATGACATTGCGTCCGCCGTCGCTCTGTCTCAATGACTTTACAGGCCATGACATTCCGTCCGAACGATAAGCCTTTACGAGACTTTCTTATTACAACTTGTAACTAAGTCTCATCGCGTTTATTACTTCTCTTATATAAGTTAAATAATAGAGCGTACAATATTAGTCTACTTTATCAAACATATGGACGTGCCACTGGTCTGCTCATCATTTCGTCTGACTCGCCCACTGGCCTGCTAATCATCTCGCCTGTCACTCTCACTGGTCTGATCATCATTTCGTCTGACTTGCCCACTGGCCTGCTCATCATCTCGCCTGTCACTCTCACTGGTCTGCTCATCATTTCGTCTGACTCGCCCACTGGCCTGCTCATCATCTCGCCTGTCACTCTCACTGGTCTGCCCAACACCTCACTTCAAGCCTCCTGCCTCGGGAGGCCGCAAATTGTCCTTGGTTTCTCGGGAGTGCAAGGTATTATCACTGCCACGTTTCCCCTCTCTGGCTCACTGCGACACCCCTCTCTGGTGCACTGCGACACAGTACATAGATGTATGGCAACTCTGCAGCAGATAAGCTGCGCTGCCTTCCTGGCAGCTCACCAGCAGAGAGGCTGTGGTGCCTGCCTGGCTACACTGCGACAGAGAAGCTGCGGGGTTTTTCCTATCTGGTAACACTGCGACGGAGAAGCTGCGGGGTACTTCCTATCTGGTAACACTGCGACGAAGAAACTACGGGGTATTTCCTAACTGGTAACACTGCGACGGAGAAGCTGCGGGGTATTTCCTATCTGGTAACACTGTGACGGAGAAACTGCGGGGTATTTCCTTTCTGGTAACACTGCGACGGAGAAGCTGCGGGGTATTTCCTCATCTGGTAACACTGCGACGGAGAAGCTGTGGGGTATTCCTAGCTGGTAACATTGCGACGGAGAAGCTGCGGGTTATTTCCTAGCTGGTAACACTGCGACAGAGAAGCTGCGGGTATTTCCTATCTGGTAACACTGCGACGGAGAAACTGAGGTGTCTGTCTGGCAAAACTGCAGCAGATAAGTTACGGTGTCTGTCAGAGAACACTGGAGGAGAGAAGCTGCAGTGTCTGTCTGGCTACACTTATGCAGATAGGCTGCGGTGCCTGTCTTGCAGCACTGCGACATAGAAGCTGTTGTGACTGTCTGGTAACACTGCAACAGAGAAGTTGTGCTGTCTGCCCGACACCTCTGGAGGAGATTAACTGCAGTGTCTGTCTAGCAACACTGTAGCACAGCAGCTGTGGTGTCTGTCTGGCAACATTGTAGCAGCAAACCGCTGGTATCTGTCTGGCAAAACTGCGACAGAGAGTGCGGTGTCTGTCTGACAAGACTGAAGGAGGAAAACTGATGTGTCTCTTTGACAAAAATGCAGCAGTGTAGTCGTTGTGTATGTCTGGCACCATCGCGGTTATGAAGCAGCTGTGTATGTCTGGCAACTCAGAAGTAGAAAGTCGTAGTCTCTGTCTGGCAATACGAATGCATTGCAAGTTGGCGAAGTGGAATCACAACATCCGAGCCGTGTATCAGATAACACCAATGGTAGTGTTAGGTCCAGGCAATAGTGCCTGGAGCTGGAAATACACACTTCCTCCTATCTGGTGACATCAATGGTGGCGACTCCGGAACAAAGAGCCAGGCTGCATGTCTCGCCACATCATTGCTGATAACGGTGGAATTGAGCTCCCGCCGAGGCAGTCTGGGTACACAGACAGTCGCGATAATAATACCGAAAAGCTGCCTTCAGTGCTGGCCGAATTAAAGTATCTAGAACCATTTTAGTGTATCTTGTCTACAACATCTTGCACAGACTGGACAAATTACTGGAAAAAACTATTAAGTTACTGTAATTTGACCAACTCGATCGGGCTGTCGCTTGGCAAATCGCTTGGCAAATGTGGAACTGGCATATCCGAAGGAGATAATCTAGCAACATGCAAGGTCCGAGAGCCTGAGTCAGGATAGACTTGAGAAGGCGAAGTAACCATTGAAAGTAACACCAAACAGGGTCACTCAAAGAAAGACAGCATCGGGTTTGAGTCTCATTGGAGTCAGCGAAGTAACTAAAAGGGGTTTAAAATAAAGTCAACTTCTCTGAAGCAAACAACGTGAATAAAGTTAGCTTCTATGAACCAAACAGCGTGAATGAAGTTAGCTTCTGTGAACCAAATAACGGGAATAAAGTAAGCTTCTATGAACCAAACAGCGTGAATAAAGTTAGCTCCTCTGAACCAAACAAACGGGAATAAAGTTAGCTTCTCTGAACCAAACAACGTGAATAAAGTTAGCTTCTCTGAATCAAACAGCGTGAATAAAGTAAGCTTCTCTGAACCAATCAACGTGAATAAAGTTAGCTTCTCTGAACCAAACAACGAGAACCAAAATGATCTGCGGCAATTAACTTTGAGTCACATAGCAACTCAAAACATAACACGTATAGACATAACTTTGAACATGCAACTCTGAACATGGGCAATTTTGAGAAAGCATTTTGAAAATGAATATTCCAAACATAGCCAGTGTAAACGCAGCACATATGGGCAATGAAAATGTGATGATAGGAATGTGAAACTAACAGCACAAAGCTCAGCCGCTCGAAACATAACAACTCGAAACTTGGCTACACAAAACTTGTATGTATAGACAGACAGCCGTTTCCCCCTAGTTAGGGGGTTGACTAAGTTAGGCAGACACAGAGGGGGAAGGCGCCCAATCTCCCCGCCAACCCGACTTAATTACACTTGAGCAAGATTTCTGCTTGGATCATATCAATTTCAAGATTTACCTTCTTATTTTCTTTGAACTCTGTTACATATGACTGAAATGTTTAGAAATCAGTTGCCCAAATTTTGTTTTCTTTATTGTTCTTCCATATGTGGATAATAGTTTCCACTCTTATGATTTTTGTTCTCACATTTGTAGATAACTGATATCTCCATCAGTAGTCAATCTATCCTCGAGCCAAGCCAAATCATCTTCGGAGATTTTTTCATCCAACACTCGTAAACAAATTTTTGAGACGTAAACATCCATTTTATTTATTCTACGACGATACGCCCGTCTCCGCTTGTTTTTCACGTAACACTGATTCCATTCTCGGCATGCAGCTACCTAACATTGCTCGCATTGGTCTTCAACTGTGTATGTATGTATGTTTCTAGGTATGTAGGTACGTGTATATGGCTGTGTACGTACATGCAAGTGTATGTTCGAGCGTATGTACGTGTACAAGAGTTAAAAAAAATATATAACGAATATTAAAATTCAAAACAAATTAAAATTCAAAATTTCTATAAATTGAAAAAAAATCGACGCCGGACCTTTCTTTAGTAGCCAAGTTATCACTTCAATAGATCGACTTGGCGTTGTCCGGGCGTCGATTTTTTTTTAATTGATTGAAATTCTGAATTTTAAATTGTATTGAATTTTATATTTTGTTATATATATATTTTTTTAACTCATGTACACGTACATACGCTCAAATATACACTTGCATGTACGTACACAGCCCTATACACGTACATACATACAAACATACATACATACACAGTTGATGACCAATGCGAGCAATGTTAGGTGGCTGCATGCCGAGAATGGAGTCAGTGTTACGTGCAAGACAAGCGGAGACGGGCGTATCATCGTAGAATAAATAAAATGGATGTTTACGCCTCAAAAATTTGTTTACGAGTGTTGGATGAAAAAATCTCCGCACTTGATTTGGCTTGGCTCGAAGATATATTGACTACTGATGGAGATATCAGTTATCTACAAATGTGGAAGAAAACAGGATTTGGGTAACTGATTTCAAAACATTTCAGTCATATGTAACAGAGTTCAAAGAAAATAAGAAGGTAAATCTTGAAATTGATATGATTCAAGCAGAAATCTTCCACAAGTGTGATAAAGTCGGGTTCGTGGGAAATAAATTTTTCCTATGAACAAAATAAAATCTGGAGCATATGATGAAATTTCTTTCGGATATAGATCGGACGTACATTGAAATGGACAAGATTCGAATAATTAAAATTCGCTAAGAAGAAGAAGAACATAAATGAAATCGCGGGGATCTACATTTATGGATTCACGGGGATGGAACAGGCTTCCGTATTCGTATCAAAGATATGGTGGATTATATGATTGATTTTGAGAGAAGACTGATACATAGTGATGATGGGAATGGTTGTATGTACGCACCATGTTGATACAGATCAAAAAACGAGGTATATGTCATTGATAATGCCAGCAAGGTCTGTAAATAATGCCAATAAATACTAATAAAACTATGTAAATCCTAAAACAATTGTTTATATTATCCTAAAACTCACAGGTTAAGCGATGAAATCGCAAACATCGTGTCTGTCGGAGGTAGCATCGATTTGTCGAACACGGTAGTAGAATTGTTTCAAGGCGTGAAATGATGCCACGAACCAATCACGAGGTAAATGATCTAGCTGTGTTATAGATTGGTAGGCTATTAATCAGAGTCCGATCAGACCTTGCTCAGACAAGATTGTGGTTTTGTTGTGGAAGGATGGGGTATAGCTTGAATCGTCGTTTGTTCGACAGAAATGGGGTAACGGGGGGTTTGTAATCTATGCAAAAGAGAAATAAAATTGAATAAACCTAATTCCACGGGTAATGTGTGGAGATATTTGAAACGAAGTCATTGTCAAGAATATGAAAAATACAGGAAAGAAAAGCAAATGAACTGTGCAAGTCGTCAAAGGATGTAGTGCCAGGAGGTATCTAAGGAAAAAAAAGAAAAAGATAGTGTGAGACCATGTATCCGTTTGTATGATGATGGAAACAAATATGAATTGCTTGTAACATTCAATCCATCTAAGATTTAAAATCTGTCCTCTCTGCTAACATATATGAGTCGAGATTGACCACGAAGTAGAAATAATTAGGTGCAAGTTTTATAAAGAACCGTGAGGAGGGGGTTTATATGTATATATCAATGACTGAAAAACGTACATAAGGTTAGGTTAGGTACCATACATAAGGTTAGGTTAGGTTAGGTTAGGTTTTTGATGGGTATGAATAACATGTAAAAGTGATTTAGAATTGTATCAAATCAAAAAATCAAGAATCATATGAAAAAAAGCTTCCAATGATGGAATTATAAATTAAAACAGATGAAATTTGCTAGATCAAAATTGGATGTGCGTATCAAAACTGCAAAGGATAGATCAAAATGTTGAGTCAAGTGGAGATTCTTGTTATGCATTGTATATATCAATGACTGAATACCGTACATAAGTTAGGTTAGGTCAGGTTTTTGATGGGTGTGAATAACATGTAAAAGTGTTGTAAAAATTGTGTCAAATCAAACATTGAGAATCGTATGAAAAAAGATATAACATTCAAACAATGATGAAATTATATATGAAAACAGATGAAATTTTGCTAGGTCAAAAATTGGAAATGCGTATCAAAACTGCAAAGGATAGATCAATGTGTAGAGTCAAGTGGAGATATTTGTTATGCGTTAATCCTAAGACGCTGAAAATCATATGCATGCATGAAAAAGTCGATCGAAATTAAATTATTCTTGAATACGATAGGTTAGGTTAGGTTATGTTGATTAGTTTTCTTAACATAACATGACGTAAAGCTGATCCACATTAAATATCTTGTAACAAATTAAAGGATGTTGTTCTATAGGTTAGGTTAGGTTAGGTTGCTTAGGTATTAATGCATCTGACAGTGTATGGTAACCCTTTCTGCACCAATTTGTGTAAATGCCTACACGGTGCCATTACATGTGCCAGCACAGTGACGCTAACGGTCCTGTATGTATAAATTGGACACATATCTGTACTCTTTCAGATAGCGGTCCGCTTTTGGTGTAGAAGGATGTCGCCTAGGTTGATATGGAAATATTTTAATAGAAATGAACACACGAGGATTTGTGTTATTTGCACTGCGGAGATGAAATTAGGCAAATCAAGCTCCACATTCGGGTTTTGGCAACATCTCAACATCTCAAACGATGCCATTATCTTAACGTTTGATCATATTAAAATTGAACGAGGAAATATAAGCTCTAAGGATGCAACGGGTGTATTGATAGAACATAATAAGCCGGACCTGGGTATCAAAAATAATGAGATACACAGTACTCAACAGGGTGCGAGCAGTAAAGAAAGTGCTTCACCTCTAACAACAGAGCGCAGAGTGCAAGAAGAATGGATGAAAATGGCTAAATTGGTATGGCGGGAGGAGACCCAAGCCTTAGCCGAAATGAAAACTACTGAAAACATGGGTAGTGATATTAAGAAAGCCTTATGTGAAGACAAACCTGCTAAAGTTAAAAGATACCGTTTTATCAAATGGGGTTATGAATGGGTACCAAGTATAAGTATAAGTATAATTATCTAAAAAAATAAATGTATATCTGACTTTGTTTTAAAATTGATGGGAGTGAATCATGAGGAGAGGGAATCGTATCTCAAACGTTTGAGTGCTAGTAGAATTAAGGATATTTCGGATATCTGCGGGAATATAGTGAATGGTAATGTTGGCAATAGTAAGAAAAACCCTGAAACGATTCGATGTCACAAACATGCTTCTATAATTGAAAAACTTGCGTCGAAAAAAAGCTCGCTGAAGACTACAAACAAAGTTTTGATTACAAGGTTAGGTTTGAAAGTGTTGCATACACTTCTCCCAAAGGTATCCGTTTATCTAAAATGTGTACTAAGGGCATTAGTCTAGAACCCAATAGATCAGATAAAAAAACACACCCAGATGATAATACCTACGCCAATATGAAGAGCCGACAGATCCAGGTGAGAAATATTGCTGAACATCGATAAAAAATCCGCGGAGTGCCACTGATACCGAGGCTCAAGATAAGACCAGAGAGGGCGGTCAAAGTCATTACTTATGTTTCGTACAGTTGCTTGTGTCGATTTTCGGAGTGAATAGTTATGTTCTCGTATAAATATTAAGCCCATGTAATCCCCTAATATATAAAAACGTGTTATAAATCTATTATCAATAAAAAATATACCTTATAAATCTTTGTTTGCAATATCCTAAATTTACCTCGAATGACTAGCATTGAATGCATATATGCAACATGACATGCAACGAAGTAGCAATAGTGTATGGGTAGCATTGAAATGCAATAGATATCAGTCTAGTTTGAAGGTATGGACAATATTGAGGCGGAAAATACGGCAATCTCCTCTGCCTGAATAGATGGTCTTCTCCAACTACCCCACAAAACATCCCTTGTACGATGAAGAAATTGCAGATATGCAACATGAATTGCATTGAATTGCATTACAACGCCTCCTGCCTTGCATTAAAAAAATACGATAGTTATTAAGCAAATTGAAATTGCACACAGCTACCTAAGGTATCATAGATATATATCTCATCAGGTCCAAACAGAACCAGAAGCAAAAGTCTACAGCTTCTTTTATGACACACACTATTAAAAACTGCCTCAGTAAATTTGAAAACAAACGTTACGATCTCGACACGTGCACAACTCTGACCTATAACCATCCGGACACTCCCAATAAATCCATGGTAAATAATTCTACCGTCACTAAATAGAGGAAGCGTTGTGACTTGACTGATGAAAACTAATGTAAACGTGGATTTAACATGTAAGAGGTGTAAATCGGGTGAGATCTTCTTTGGCGTATCTAGTCGCGTAAATGACGAAAAAATACGTCAACTTGAGCATGTTTTAACCTGTAAATGTTCATAGTATGTATATATTTCCATGAAAGCATGTAATAAAACTTGAACATGTTTGATTGTTCACAGAAACATGTATTGAAAATGCGTGAAATAGAACTTCAACCGATCCTAAAATATTTAAAAACGATGTAAATGTTCCTATGTATACCTATTTATCTATATCATGAAAAAAAAACTTAATCTTGTCCCATTGTCCACAAATATATGGATTGAAAAATATGTGAAACGTACTGCGCCTACTATCTTAATCTTAACCTATAGATATTATATACCTATATGAAATAAACGACAGGAAAAAAAACTTAGAACATTGCCTAAATTCAATATCAAGCATCCAACCAACTTCCGAATGAGTCAATTGTACCCGAACTAGATAAGAAATACAGACATATATGTAAAGAAAATATATAGAATTATAATCCAGACATAAAATATATAATGATACATACACTCAAACATGGCAAACGTCCCCCGGAAATAACTGATAAGACAAGAAAGAGATAAGAGCAAACTTATCTAATTTTCCAGGAGCGCATCCAACTTTTTGCCGAGGGATCCCTACACATCACCCCACCATAAATTTATTACAACAGTATTCCTTCCAGAACCAAATAAATATATATATAATGAGCAACTGAAAGGAACCAAGTGAACCCCAATACAACCATCTAAAGAAGAAAAAACGTATATAAATGCAATAAATGTAAAAAAAAAATATAATGGAAAATGTTCAAAACATAAACCTTGTCAATGTATATCCAAACGTTGTCAGTCTATCCGTCCGTCCGTAAGCAACCGCAACCGTCCCGTAACCCAACCGTAACCGTAAGCCGACCGAATTCCAGCCGTACCCGTAATCTTATTCTCCGAGAGGCGCGAGATGAGATAAGATCTTTAGGTGTCATTGGTGGATAAAAAAGTCCTCAAGTGTGTCCCACTTGCGTTTGGACTACAGGAGACGCTTAAAGGGAACAGATTTAATCAAACAATATCGATCGTGATACAAGATACCATGAATAAACTACGGTCATAAATTGTAGGAGGAACAGATGTCATAATCTACGATATCCTACGGTAACAACATCGATTACATAACATAATGTGTGGGCAATAACCATTGAAAAGTAAATAAAATCGTTATAAAAGCTTCTATTTAAATGTATCCTACACTAGCAAGCCATGGTAATATGTATTAGGCACCATTTCTTGCATAACTACATCGATTACGAATATCCTAAATAATTCAGGTTTGAGCAGTAAAAGTTTTTATTCAAATGAGTCATACTTAATAGAATGTGCGAGCAATAAAAACCATTGAAATAACAGAGTGCCTGTGAAACTATAAAATACGATATAAAAGTAGCCTATTAACAAGAGACCTACACTAATAAACATCTCAATACGTACCGTTATTTCTTGCGAACAAACCAATTAAATAAACTAAAGACATACTTACCGTCTACAATACGTATTAACGCGAGGAGTTCATCTGGAGCTAAGATCACTAAATGACACTGATATATTATGACCTGTCTTGGACACTTTCCTCCCCATATTCTACTCCCCTATCCTTCTCCCCTATCCTCTCCACCTCCCGGGTGTTCTCTATGTACCTACAGTAATAAACTTGACAACAAGAGTAGTTGCCTTAACCTACAAGTATAATGTCCGAGATATAAAGTGGCTAAGTCGGTTAAACTAAGAAATAACATACTTCCTAACAATTACGAATAAAAAAACTTGCGTTTTTGGCACCCCAAAAATGGCCCGACTCCCCCCCCCCCTACCCACCAATTGCGTTTTGGCGTCCCTTTTTCGAGAGCACGTTTTGGTGTCCCTATGCGCCTGACCCCCTCCCCCTACCCACTGCTAATTAAGCCCTATCTTATTCCTTCACATCCGGGTTTTGGCGTCCCTATGTGCGTACCCCAATAAACCATCTAAAGAAGAAAAAACGTATATAAATACAATAAATATCATAAATATAATATAATGGAAAATGTTCATAACATAAACATTGCCAATGTATATCCGAACGTTGTCCGTCCGTCCACATAGCTATTAAAGGCAAACCTACCCACCATTTGCATTTTGGCGTCCCTATGCGCCTGACCCCTTCCCCACCGCTAATTGAGCCCAATCTTGTTCCTTCACATCCGCGTTTTGGATCCCTTTACACTACTCACAAGTTCATGGGCTGCAGTTCTGAGGATACAAGACCATCGTTCAAAGGATTCACGACCTTCGGCCCTTTGACCGTCGTGTGCTTCGGTCTCTTGGTATAAAATGTGTTAGGTAATCGGTACTTCTCGACGCTGGACAAGGCGTAGTGTTTCGTATTTTTTTTATAGGAACTAGTGTAAAACGAACGGGATTAAATGTTGAAAGTCATCCACAAATGTCATTTGAGAGTAGCTGCAAAGCAGAGGTGGTACGGCAAATAAGACTTCTCGATTCAATTTCATTAACGTATACCGCTTGACAAAGCTATTAAAGCCATCCATTGAAAACAGTATAAATATGGTATACCGCTTGACATAGCTATTAAAGGCCAACCATTGAAAATAGTTGGAATATGGTAAACCGCTCGACAAAGCATATTAAAGCCTAACCATTGAAAACAGTTGAAATATGGTATACCGCATGACATAGCTATTAAAGGCAAACCATTTAAAACAGTAGGAATATGGTATACCGCTTGACAAAGCTATCAAAAGTTAACCATTTAAAACAGTAGGATTATGGTATACCGCTTGACATAGCTATTAAAAGTCAACCATTGAAAACAGTAGGAATATGGTATACCGCTTGACATAGCTATTGAAGGCCAATCATTGCAAACAGTGAGGCATATGTTATACCGTTTGACATAGTTATGGAAGGCTAATCATTGAAAACAGTAGAAATATGGTATACCGCTTGACATAGCTATTGAATGCCAACCATTGAAAACAGTTGGAATATGGTATTTCGCTTGCATAGCTATTAAAGGCCAACCATTGCAAACAGTATGAATGTGGTTTACCGCCTGACAGCTATTAAAGGCTAACCATTTCAAACAGTAGGAATATGGTATACCGCTTGACATAGCTATTAATGAACAACCTTTGAAAACAGTAGAAATATGGTATACCGCTTGACATTGCAATAAAAGGCCAACCATTGAAAACAGTAGGAATATGGTATACCGCTTGACATAACTATTAAAAGCCAACCATTGAAAACAGTAGGAACATGGTATACCGCTTGCCATAGCTATCAAAGGCCAGCCATTAAAAACAGAAGGAACATGGTATACCGATTGACAAAGCTATCAAAGGCCAACCATTGAAAACAGTAGGAATATAGTATGCCGCTTGACATAGCTGCTAAAGGCCATTCATTTAAAACAGTATGAATATGGTATACCGCTTGACATAGCTATTAAAGGCCAACCATTTAAAGCCGTAGGAATATGGTATACCGCTTGACAAAGCTATTAAAGGCCAACCATTTAGAACAGAAGGAATATGATATACCGCTCGACATAACTATGAAAGGACAACCACTGACAACAGTAGGAATATGGTATACCGCTTGACATAGCTATTAAAGGCCTACCATTGAAAACAGTAGGAATATGGTATACCGCTTGACATAGCTATTAAAGGCCAACCATTTAAAGCCGTAGGAATATGGTATACCGCTTGACAAAGCTATTAAAGGCCAACCATTTAGAACAGAAGGAATATGATATACCGCTCGACATAACTATGAAAGGACAACCACTGACAACAGTAGGAATATGGTATACCGCTTGACATAGCTATTAAAGGCCTACCATTGAAAACAGTAGGAATATGGTATACCGCTTGACATAGCTATTAAAGGCCAACTATTTAAAACAGTAGAAATATAGTATGCCGCTTGACATAGCTATCAGAGGCCAACCATTTAAAACATTATAAATATAGTATGCCGCTTGACATAGCTATTAAGGACCAACCATCTGAAACAGTAGGAATGTGGCACACCGCTTGACATAGCTATTAAAGGCCAACCATTTGAAACAGTAGGAATGTGGTATATGGGACAGTTAATGACTAATTTTTCCGTTTGGTTGTTTCTTGCAAACGATGAGGATACTAAGAACAAGGCAACGCTTCGTTGATGCAGTTTTAAAGGCCCATGATCGGGAAACATTTGTATTGCCTCCATCAAACTATTGAACAGAAAAATAACCCCAAAATTTTGTTGAGGGACTTTTGTAAATAAACAGTGATTTAATCATTAGTAAACTTCGGTCTTGGTCAAGACGGGATCCCGCGTCGCCGTGATACGTGTCCAGCACGCTAACCACTGAGCCCTCCAACACAACAACAGTTGTGATTCAAGCTTCCGTGGGTATTATACTGTTTAGGTTTGAAAACCAATTCCTCTGTTTATTACTGTTACAGAACAATAACCGTGCTTAAGACGTTAGAGAGAATTGTTGGACATCACTACCTAGGTATCTCAGAAAGAAGCGGATTTTTATTTAAATTTCAACGTTTAATTTAATTATGTGGATGAGGAATAAAGTTTCCCCAGAAAGTTGTTGCATTCACGGTTGATGGAATAATAGGAAATAAGTCATCAATATATGAAAGTCATGTAATGCCAACAGTTGCAACAAACGATAACAAGACTCTGCCGTTAGTGAGCGGTGTGTCTGACCATCAAACTGCCGATGCATGAAAAGTGACAGTGTTCAACCCGGTTCAATCATTTCAACGAGCGCATTTACTGAAAATATAAAACTGGGAACCATACATTGAAAAATATAATTGGCCACTTATAAAAAAATGTAAGTACAGTGAAAATGAATTAAAAAGCAACATATAACCAGGACACGAGATATCCTCCTTACTTCTATCTTTTACTAACTCAAATGGTTGAGAAAGTCCTGCGGACCCCCGTCTCAGTCCCATCATGTCCTTCTGACTCCATCCCATGTCGGCCAATTTGCGTCCAATTTTCAATAACGTCTCCAAACGCAATCGGAATAAGAATTCATCTGCGGCCGCTTTATTCTCGCATCCTCCGACTCAATCACAGCGCTCCGTGCGGGGAAAGTTGAAGTTGTCGACCACTGCGGTGCAGAACCGCCGGCGACCTGCGCATCTGGAGAGTGCGACATGCTACGATGCCGCTCTGTCCCAGCCTCTCATCTAAAACTCAGCTTGTGGCCAATAAAAAACGGGCTTTGGAATTGATTTTATTGTTGTTCGTATGTTTTGATAGACCAAATACAGTATTTAGGTTCACTTTGAAAGTATCTTGTTCAAAACATCGGAGTTCAAATCGGACAAAGTATTAAAAAATGTATCTAGATATGTTCTTCTCAAGGTGCACCCTAACTTTCGGAATGAAATTGGACCCCCGTGTATAAAGGGAGAGACGTGCTACGGGGAGACGGTGCATCCTCCCCTTTTTTCACGTCGGTGATGCAAATTCGACCGGGGCACACGGCACCGCACATAAGAGGGGGAGGCGCCATTCCTTACAACTAAGCAAGGTTCAACAATATTTTATAGCCGTTTTCAAATTATTTAATTTGCAAAGAGGGGAGTGCTATTCTCATGGTGCGCCAATGTACTAACAATATAAGAAACAGTCAAGTATGCTTCAATTTTGAGCCACCGGAGTGCGCTGTAGACAGTTTCGTTCGAGTTCATCCAATGAAGGAATGAAGCCTAGCGGCAGTCAGGGGAAATGAGACTGCATTCCAACTTAGGCTCTTATTGCGCAATACAGTTCGGTTTGTTGAGGCATCAGGATGGTGTCTGTGGAGTATGAAACGATAGATGGAGCGATTGAACGAACATGAGACGAAAGATGGAACTATCACGAATGAATGTGGGACAGAGAAGAAACTATCAAGAGAAGATGGAATGGGAGCTGGAGCTATGAAGAGAATGTGGAAAGAGATCTGGCATTAAAGGGATACCATGAAAATAGACCTGGAACAAACGCGACACCATTCGAATGTTGCTGGACTATCAATGGAGCTCAAGAAGAAGGCTGAAACTATGAAGACAGATGGGAAAAGAACATGTGAAGCAAGGTGGAACCGTCAAGAAAACGAAGGAAAATGATGGGAACCAACTGGAATAAGGGAAGAGAGCTAAAACTATCAAGAGTACATGCGAAGAGCTGGAACTATCATGATAGTGTGGGAAGAGAGCTGAAGCTGTCAAGAGTATATGAGATTAGAGTTCGAGCCTTCAATAGAGCATGTATAGAGAGTTGATATTGTCAACAGAGCATGGGAACATTGCTGGAGCTATCAAGAGAGTGTGGGAAGAGAGCTGGAGCAATAAATAGTGCATTTGAAAGAGCTGGAACTAATAAAAAGATCGTGGGTAGGTGGCTATCAAAAGAGCATGAGAAGATAGAGAACACGTGAAGAGAGCTAACTATTGTGGAGGACAATCGCCTCGTGACAGCTCATGGCAATTGTTGATGCAGTCCATGAGTTGTTTGAGAGAGATATGCTTCAGTGTTGGGTCTCAAAACTCGAGGTCAAACGAGTACTGATTCGAGCACTGTATGATAGTTTTATTTTATTTCAGTGCTATGCTACGGAGGGCTAAACGAAAAGTTGATTCACGCGTATGAGACAGACTTCAGTCAGGGATGGGCTGATCGTTGAGCCTGTAATCCTCAAGAGCGATAATAAATACCAAGCATTCAGAACAGGTAGGGATTAAACACACGCTAACTTATGTTGAACGGAGAGGATATTAATTGAAGGGATTGTCCCAAAGCACATTTATTGAAACAATGATGTTGTTGACGTAAGGCCCGGGAAGGATCCACAACTGCGAACCTGGTCGGCGGCTACCTCGACCCCGAATATAATGGGACACTGTCATGTGGGGGCAGAGAGGGAGGGACGGTTGGCAGTGGCGATCCGAGATACGAGGTCCGGGTACAGCGATGCCAGGACCGAGACACTTCAATGGGCAAAAGCCAACGCTTGGGGTTAGTGAGGCCAAGGCAGCATACGCATACCGCTCACACAATTGGAGAAAAATTGCTCTAGCTCAGACATGAAAAAAATCGGGTTACAGGTCGTCTCCACCGTCACCTAGGAACTATACAATGCAGTAAAAACAATCATGAACTCTGGTGATACATCCATTGACATGTAAAACTGCCTAATAACTTGGCGGAATCATTCTGTAGCACCGTTTGGAACAATCATGAACTCTGGTGATAAATACATTGACATGTAAAACGGCCTAATAACTTGGCGGAGTTATTCTGTAGTGCCGCATGGAACCAGAACGGGGTTAAGAATATATTAACGTTTATTCCGGACAAAAAAATGCAAAATTAGATAATGTTTCATCCTAGGATTATTTTTTAAAAGATGCCAGTCATTTGACTCATGAGCCAGTTGCTAGACAACCTCTTACAATAGCAATTACAACTTTACAATTTTCATGACATCCAGTTCCCATTTGCCCGCTCCCTGTATGCCATCCATCCACACGGTTATCCACAACCAGAAACCTGCAAGTGACCAATTTGTATTATGCACAAATATGTACATTTGGCACTATGTGCTTTAATACAACTACGACAGAGAGGATGTCTTCCAGTTCGGTGTCACTCTATGGTTCTTTCTGCAACTTCTCCGTCTCACTGTCGCCGAAGATCACAAAACAGAACGGGTGTTCGTCTTCGTCTGCATTTCTACCGGTTGGTCTTTCACTCCACATGAAAATGATCCTGCAACGCTGTTATCTTCACCAGAAACGTGTTTGATATTTGGGGTGTAGATGCTGATGTAGTTGAGATGCTAGTAGTGAACGTTGCCAAAATTGCCATGAGCTCAAATAGTCCGAACAGGGCGTGCACTGCTGTTTTCTGTACGTCTACTGGATCGATATAGTGGAATTTAGAACGACATCTGAAACTACGTATTCCTCGTGCAGGATAAATCTTGCAGCAGTGGTAGGGAGTAGAAATACCTTTTTGTGGACTTGTTCAGAGCCCAATACCTGATCACTGCTGGTCGAAACCAGTTTGGTTTATTTGAGTCCATGTACATGGGTGAAGCTGATGAACTACTGCTTGCTCTGACGATTCCTGGATCGAGCCTGCTTTAGGACTCTAGCAAGCCAAGTTGCACGCTTTTGGGTCCAATGCACATGTTTTAGCGTGGAATGGGTGTCTTGTAGTCGAAATGTGTTGTGTTGTCGTGTGTGTTGTCGTGTGTGTTTAGCGTGGAATGGGTGTCTTGTAGTCGAAATGTGTTGTCGTGTGTGTTCGACGAGGGCGTCGACTCTTGCCACGTTACTGAGGGGTATGGTTTCAGAAGGTGGGCATATGAATTTGCGATGAAGTTTTGTGTGCTGCTGATTTGAGTAAATTTACTA
>SDVV010008672.1:0-17094 GCA_016164225.1 Gammarus roeselii | reverse complement strand
TGATAACTGTTAGGTTGGTACGCCTGTTTCGGTGTAATGACAGTGGCAGATATGACAGTGGCAGATTTTGAAGTGGTGGAAAATGCGTGTGGGCTGAATCATCGTTAGGTAGAAAGCACGTGGCATGAAAGATTTTTAGCGGTTATGACAGTGTCCGGCCATGACAGTGAGGTGAAGTGAAGTGGCGATAGTGCGCGTGTGCGGGAATAATTTTGGCGCTAACGCTGGGCTCCCTTGCAAATCACGATGCCCAACTCTATGAGAAGATGGAAGGAATAGTCTCGAATAATCACGAAACTGTCATCTTCGGCGATTTCAATCACCCGTATATTGACAGGGTGAGCCTAGTTTCACAGGCCCTATGCAACAAACTAACGAAGTTTATCGTTGATAATGGCATGACCCAGTATGTTCGTGAACCGACCCGGGTTACAACAAAATGGACCAAGTCATGTCAACTGTGCAGCACTTCGTCGGTAACGTCCTAGTAGGCAACAAGCTAGGAGGTGCTGACCACAATATGGTGTAATTTACAATCAAAGTATTCCGGCCAGCCCTTGTAGGAAACTGTACGCCTCAATAACTTTGGGCGAGCAGACTTCCAGTGGATGAGGCAACTAAGTGCGCTTAATTTGATCGAACAATTCAATGAGGATACGGTGTATGTTTGCTGTTGTATCCTCAAGGAGAGAGTTCGTGAGACCTGCGACCGATCTACACTATTGAGGACAATTGATCTCGCCCAGGATAAGACCCCCTTGGTGGAATATCGAAGTCGCAAGGGCCTTAAATAGTCATAGTTCAACTAAACCCGCAAAGACGGAAGGACAAACACGGAAGAGGCAGCAGAAAGGCATTGCCTGGCGTGTAGGACAGTCACTAGGCTAGTCCGATCCTCCAAAGCGGATGAAAGAACAAGCAAGACATAGTGGATAGCGCCTACGAGAATATTACAGGATTCTACCGCTACGTCAGAGGGCTCATAATTGCTAGTGACGCATTTACCCCACTAATGGATGATGACCGTGTCCTGATTAGATTATTCTGCTCAGCGTTCACACTTGAGGCCGCCGGCTAAGAACGAGATACTATTTTTGCTGGAGAAGTTACATTTAAGGACATTGTGTTCATGTGAGAGGAAGTTGTTGGACAACTCGAAGGACTGAACATTTACAAATCGATAGGTCCCAATGAACATCACTCAAAAGTTCTCATGTAAACTTGAGAACAATTGGCCAATTCCCTGGCTCACATTTTTGAGTTTTTGATAGCGAGTGGCAAGGTCTCTGAGGATTATAGAGTTGCTAATGTCACGGTAATCTTTGAGAAAGGTGATCGACAATCGCCTCGCAATTATCGACTCATCAGTTTGACGTCCAGCTGTTGTCTTTTTGGTGACTATCGTTCACCTGGAAGACCACAGTGTGGTTCACGCTTTCAGAAGAGCTTTCAACGTATGAGCAGCTGTCTGAGGAATCTGACGAAATTGCTAGAAAACTGTCATCTACCTAGACTTCCTAAAACCCCACGACAAGGTACCGTACAGGAGACTGTTAAACCAAATTTTTGAGCATTTAAAATTGGCGAGGCATTGTTCGAGGGTTCGGGGGCCACCGTCACCTCTGGAGTTCAGCAGGGCAGCGTCCTGTGTCCGGTCCTCTTCCTTATCTATGTGAACGTCATGAATACTGGGCTTCTGTGTCAGGCATCAAAATTTGTCGATGAAACAAAGCTCTGCCATGCAGCACGGAAGAATCGAGGCAGACTCTCGATCCAACAAGATCTTGAGCAACTCATCCAATGGTCAGAAGCGTGTTAAATGCCCTTTAATGTTGCAAAATGTACCGTTATGTACCGGGGGTGTCACAATACCGACTTCAACTACACAATGGCCGGAAGTGATGTTGCTGCTCTCAACAAAACAACATTACTTGGGTATCATAATTTTGAAAGACATGAGACGGAATGCGCCGGTCAAGGAAAGCTATAAGATAGCAAATCACAACCATGGTTTCATTTCCAGTATTTTCCTTTGCAAAACAAAGGACATTGCACTGCCGCTGCGCAAGTCCCTCATCCGTTCTACCTCGAGCTTGCAGTTCAATTCTGGTTTCCAGACATGAGAGGATACATAGTCAAACTGGAATGCATCTAGCATCGTGCTACTTAGCTCATTCCGTAGCTACGCCACCACATCCACATGAATAGGCTTAAGAGCTTGGCCTCATCACCCTCAAGCAGGGGCCAGCTTATCGAAACCTTCAAACTCCTAAAGGAATTCAACAAAGGGAGCTCTGTCGGCCTCTTCTACGGAGACTAAAACGTTTGGAGCCAAAAATAAGAAGCGAAACTCGCGGAAAACACGTTTCGCTGCGACTATAGAGCAGCTTTTTAACCCGATTTCAATCGCGCGGAATTGGAACAACCTATTAGTTAGGATGGTTGGCACTGAATCCGTGAATGCATTCAAAAACACACTCAACATATACAGGGATACGTGAGACATTCGCCCCTGCGACCAACACGATTTCCTAAGAGTTGAAGAGACAGTAATTGCATTGTTATTAACATTATTAATATTATATAGAAAATGACACGGCTCTTCTCCGGTGGCAATTTTTATTATTATTATTATTATTAATATGAATATTATTATTATTATTATAACTCCCAGATTTTTCTATCCGTTCATCAAAAGTTTTACTTTTATCGTTATTATTCTCCATATCGAAGCGGTTTCTGCTATCATCATTATTATTAACATTATTTCTGTCCATCTCGGTATGATTACAACCTACTGTGATGTACTAGGTAAGAGTGAATACGGCAACTCATATCCCCATAGCCCACGGCAGGGCTATCGGTACTGGGTGTGAGCCCGCAACGGCAACTCGTAATCACCCCTTAACCCTAATCAGGGTCACCTATTCCCCTTAGCTTGAGCGGCCATCTGCTGCCCTAAACGAGGACAAGCAGATGCAGGAACCATGGTGTCCTGGGAATTGAAACAGCATCAGAGGAGAGCCCTCTGCTTAAACTCGAGGGGCGGCATAAATTCAATTGGATTCCATCACTATAATCAATATCCGTTTTATTATTATCAGTCACAAACTAATGTCAGGATCATGTTATCCAAGAATCAAAACCGAACCAGAAGAGAGCCAGCTGCTCAACTCAACGAGGCGGCGTAAATTTGGAATTGTATTACAGTTAGTTTTTTTTGTCTTTTCTTTTCTTCTCATCTTCTCTCCCTGTGTCAGGAGAGAAGAAGAAAAAAAAAATTACAACTTATTTATTCACCTCTACAGCAGATCCTGCTCTAGACCGGTGGTCGGTGCAGCCGGGAGAAATAACAGTCTTCTTTCCAACAGCATAGATCCGAGGCGGAATTCAGTGTTGCAGGGAGTACAGCGACCTCCTTCTCACAGATGTTCGACTCGTAGTCATGCTCGACATTGAGATGATCATTGTTGAGGTATTGGGCGATTTCTTATGGAGTGACCCTGTCTACACAATGGCACTCTCTGTCTTATGTTATTTTTAAATATTATACCATGTACCGTTCTTTCGATTCAACTCAACGTCGGTGTTTCTCGAATTTAGATGATTTTGGCTTCTTTTGATTAAACTTACTAGCTGCCGGGTGTAACTTTATTTTTTGGAGATGCCCCTCTGGCATCTCACCTTGAAATTTGAAACATTGTTCAGGAAAACTAAAAACCAACCTAATTTTCACCTCAACAGCAGACCCTGTTCCAGAGGATGGTCGGTGCAGTGGGGAGGACTAACAGTCTTTTTCTCTGTTGTAGGGAGCACAGCGGCATATATACTGTCAAGCTGACCACTCACAGATGTTTGAGTCGTCGTCATGCCTAACATGGAGAAGACCATAGTTGAAACAGCAGGGTACTCCTCTGAGAAAGCCCATTGTCGGCATGACGGCAATTCTGTGTTATGCCATTACATAAATTTAAACTCCTTATGCCTCTCTCGATTAAACTCTGTTTTGTATTATAAATTTAAATGTCTTTGCGGTTTAGTTTGATTAAAACTCAGGAGCTTCCAAGTGCAATTCTATGTTTTAGGTGATGTCCCTCTGATATCTCGCCTTGAAATGGAAAATTCTCTACAAGGAAAAAGTTCACAGGAGACTTATTCCTTTGAGCCATTGGAGGTGGACATCTACCCAGCTAACTGGGCGTAGTGCTTTCCAACTTTTGCAATTATAAATTTTTTATTATTTGTATGCCCATCTCGATAAAAGTTCTAGAGCTGCCAAGGGCAGATCTATCCTTAGGAGAGGTCCTTCCGACGTCTTAAAGAGAGGCAAGTTATTCAGGTAACCAGAACTGTACAGAAGTCTTATTCTTCAGAACTTTTTTGTGAGGACCACTACCCAGACAGCTGGGTGCTCTTCATATCTTTGCATTTGTCAAAATTTCATACCACGTAAGGTTATTTCGATCTAGACTCTGGATTTGCCAAGGACACATCTATTCTGAGGAGAGGTTTCTTCGACGTCACACCCTTGAAGTGCCACCGGGTCTTCCAAAAACCACAAGTGCACAGAAGATTTGCCTCGGCTGTAACTGTTTTGACAGTCAGTTGCAACCACCTGAAACATTTCTCTTCCTCTATCCACTCGCCCTATTCTATAATCCTCTGACCCCTCCTTTTCCTGTATGTGTACTTCGTTGACTGTTCCCGCACTCTTCCTTCAAGGAAACAACTCGACATGAGCACTTGGGCTCGATTTGTTCCCTTAATCGCATCTTATCTAATCTAGTTGTCATGATGTTAATAACAATAAAACCAGGGCCAGTGAAATAATCAAGTTTTGAGAAGGCCGCATCATTGATAAGACTTGCAAGTGGGCTAGTTCTCATTCAGTCACAGGCTAACATGCTAACTAAACAGACTAACTAAACAATCAGGCCTGGCCTATGTGCATTCTGTTTACAATTTTGATGTGACAAAAATGGCATGCAACCATACGCATGCAGAACTTAGTATTCAATTATGCCAGTTTTATCACTAGGCCTTGGTCTGCTGACTGTTGAACTTGGAGCATGTTGATTGAATGACATCTGGAAATGCATCCGGAGGTAATAATTGAAATGTTTGAGGAGTAACAACATGAATTTTTGACGAGTAATGTCAATATTCATATTGCTTAAGTTTTTAACGACAATTTTATCTTTCCTCTTGCAGAAAATGGCTCACTGATTCTGAACACTCGCTTCCAATGCGATCTTACAATTTATTAGATCTATTCGATCTATTAGATCATTTAGAACACCCGTACATGACAAAACAAGGCAATGACAGTGTTTCCGCGGAAAGTGTTATCTGTTCTGCTCCCAATATTTTTATTATGAAATATCTGTTGGATGTTGGACGATTCAAGCCCTACGTGGCTTAATGATGCCATTAGGTCACAAACCTCCCACGATTCACCAGTACAAACACAAATCTGTGATATTTAGGCTCTTTGCTTTCCCCTGTACTTCTTACTACGAAGAGAAGGCATATGAACCTGCGCTGTCTATGGAAGCCTTTCAACGTCAAATTCATTAAATGGCATGAACTATATGAATCGGTACTATTGTGCATGTGGTATGCCAGGGTTCTTAAAACGACTTTCATGTCTTATAGTCTGTTACCCTTATAGTATCATTTTTTTTAACTATAGCTTAGGAGGAGTTTTCTTGCAAAGGTTTTTGGAATTCCACAGATGCTGCTGTCTTTGTTTCTAAGAAAACCACATGCTTTGTTGGCTCCAACGGTGCCCAGAACCAACTTGTTAGACATACTCGGATAGCTTCATTTAGTTTGTTCGTGTTAGACGAATAGGAACTTGCATATTGTTTATTTTCACACGAACATTTTCTTCTGCTATTCAGACCAACTTACTTCACCCTTCTTCAGTCCCTGCAACGGGACTTTGAAAAACAGTATTAAGTCACCGGTTCAACTTTCGGGCCAGCCTCAACCGTAACCAAAAGGCTGCTATGGTGGTTATACCCTCAACGCGTACTCAGATTGACGCAGTATTTAGTTAGAGATAACTATACTTTTTGACAAAGAAAACATATGTTAGTGAACTTCAACGGAGACGTAGTTTTGGAGTACAGGTTGTGATGCTTCCGACCCCCCCCCCCCACCCCCCCAGGCTGCTTGCTATGTCATCGCGGCTATCATGGTTAGAAAAGTCGGAGGCTACACCAGGTGTCTTTTACTGGGCAGTCATGTGCGTCCCCTAGTAAACATTGTGAGTAAGTGCGTACATGGCGTGCGTGGGTGTGCGTATCACCACCTGCTTCTCCTTGTTGCTGCAGCAACCTATTGGGTAGTATCTTGGCGCTGCTTTCTGTTTAGTATATCTTAAATGCCTTTTGCATGTAAAAATGATATGATGCTAAAGTGGTAACAGTAAATATGTAGCCTTAAACTTATGATATTAATCCAAATCTGATTATATGCTGAATTTTTTACACATTCTAATATTGTGGTATTCATGACTCATGCATATGTCAGTTACATAATTTTATATCTAAGTTGCATACCTCCTGTCGTGTTCTAACTTATCGTGGTACCAACAGACTGCCTGATCACAGTTCCTTTTCGGCAATATGACCGGAGCTCCCAAAGGCTTTAACGACGACCCACAAACTACCAATCTCGTGGACACGCGAGTGCGGAAACGTTAGCGCCGAACCACAACATTAAAAAACACATGCACTCGCGAAGTCCATAGAAGCGCACAATTATCTACAAGAATGACACGAGTTTAGAAAGGTGTTGTCAAAACTATAACCCGTTGCTGCAGGATGCAAGATCATATAATTCGAAAGCAAGAAGTGTGGCTGCTCGAAAGAGGGTCATGCATGCCGCCTGTCCTGCAGGATAGGTCGGTGCAAACCAGGCGGGTAGTCCTGGGATGACGTAGCATCAGTGTTGCGTCAGTCTCCACAGACGGAGTGTAGTCCACATGTTCCACTAGAAAGGCTACGCTGACTCAACTACTCTGAACAGCCCCTCTTTCTCTCTCCACCTTCAATTGTCACCCACGTCATCGTTTTCTTTATCTTCTTTTGAAAACACACATTTCATTCTCCTACATCGCCCGAAAAATTCATACCCACAACTTTCCAATTCATTGCCATATGAGACTGTTATACAAACTCAAGTAGAATTTAATAAAGGACGTCATGCCGTTCACTGCACCTTCCGTCCCCCCTGTTACAAATCTTTCCGAATCTGCATCAGCCGCTGCACCGCTTTCCGCACGCTCCGCCTCGGTGATCGCAAGCCCAGCCCCGCCAGTAGACCTGCCCACTACAATTTTTCGTCAATCTCAGACCCCCTTACTGCTGCCGCTCTTCCTAAAGAGCTGGTGTCCGCACAAGTTCCACAGATAACGTCACCATTAGTTGGTAGGAATTTCATTTAGGGAAACATGGATGGAAATGAAACATTCTCTATCCTGTCTATGAAGAAGTGATCGGATATAACGAAACATCTTCATGCCTCCAAGTGGTCCGTCTACAAAATTACATAGAAATGAATGCCAAAAACTAACTCTGTGCTGTGTGAATGATGCTTCCAATTGTGCCGTCTCATTGATAGCACTGATGATTTTGCCCTATCTGGTCCTCAATATCCCATCTCCTAAATCGTCCGCGCGTAAAAACTTCGCAGGTCGTCAACGTCAGACAAATCTAGTGCAAGAGGGTTAAATTGAAAAACTGATATCTGAAGATATTCAATTCAAACAGTGGCGTGTCTCAGTATAAATTGATGGGGTCCGGTACAGTAAGTCCTGCACTCGGACTATTTAACAATACAATAAATGGTGTAACTACACGCAGTGACAAAAATATTCAGAAAACGTGAGAGAAACATTCGGGAGAAGCAAAAGCGAGCCTTGACCGCCAACTCCGGGGTCTCGAAGTCGATGACTATAATAACCACATCACTTTCGAACGTCAAAACTCCTCTCTTCTACTCGCATTGCGTGCTCCGTCAAGGGCTCTGCAGGCATCTCTGAACCGGATGCTGACGCTTGGAGGAAACTCTTAACACATCGATCATCCGGAACATTTGCCAAGGACCTGTACAGTGCTATCGCCGTTCTCGCAAGAAAATTAAGTGTCATTGACTCCTCAGATGATTCTATGACTCCATTCATGCAGGCGTACTTGTCACAATTATTCCCTTCGAACAGAAATCATGACCTCCGTCCCATTGCGTGCGTTGAGTTATCCGTTGAATCATCAGCGGCGCAGTTACGAACATCGTGAGTGCAGAACTCATGGAGGCTAATGGATCTCTCTAACTCCACACTGGCCAGCGCGTGGGATGCGAATCTTTGGCATGCAATGAGACGCATGAAGTACGAGGACAAAGTTGAATGCTTTGATCTGTTCAATGTAGAAGATGAATTCAACGCTCATAATACGGAAGATAATGTTGTTAAGTAGAATAACTATTTGTGCTAGTTTAAGTACTTCTGTAAAAAAATACATTGCTCACCTACAGTATTATACATTAATAGCGGCAAAAAATTGTCGCTTCCGAGGGAACCATTCAGGGCGACCTCGTTTTCGTGAGTGCCTATGCGATAGGAATTAATTCGCTCATGAAACTTACGCAAAATGGCCTAGGAATTGGATCCCTGATCCTGTGATTCCCATCAAAGAAATGGGCGGCTGACTTATCTAAGGGACAACGCTGACTTATCTACCGTTGCAGAGGCTGGTTCGCGTCCGCTGTTTTGACCACCGATGTAGTAGTTGGTGTCTCGTTCACTAGTCGATCCCCCGCAATAGTGGCTGGCTTCTCGACCGTTGACTTGTCTACCGTTGCAGTCATTGGCAGATTGTCCGCAGACTCGTCCACTGCTGCAGAGAATGGAGGAGGCCTATCTACTAACTTGTCCAACGTAACGAGATCTGGTGCTTGTGCCCGACTTGTTCACGCTGCAAGGGTTGATATATTGCTCGTAGACTTGTTCACTGCTGCGAGGGTCGGTGAGTCTTCCGCTGACATGTCCACTGCAGCAGGAGCTGGTGTCTCGTCTGCAAACTCGACCAACGCTGGAGGGGCTCGTGGCTTGTCTGCGGACTTGTACAGATCTGCAGAGGCTCGCAGCTTGTCTGTGGACTTGCCCACCGCTGCAGGGGCTCGTCACATGTCTGCGTACTTGTCCACAGCTGCAGGGGCTCGTGGTTTGTCAGCAGACTTATCCATTGCAGCAGGAGCCGGTGTCTCGTCACCTGACATGTCTACCGCAGCAGAAGCTGGTTGGCTGGTCCGATAACTTTATCATCGCAGCAATAGCCAAATGCTCGAAGAAATTTTACTCTACGCAACTAAATATTGGTGGTCCTCTATATGTCAAAGTTATTGCACTCGCGGATTACACATGGCAACAGAGGATTTGAAGCTTTGGTAGACGTCTCTCGAAGAATGTGGTAGAAGGTATGGTTATTTTCCGAATGCATCCAAATCTCATCTTATCGCGAAGGACGACAATATAAGGCCAAATAAATTTTCAGTGGCAAAGCCACCATTATATCAGTTGAAGGGCAACGATATATTAGATTCTCACTCGGGACGGAAGATAATAAAAACAAATAAACAAGGTAAAAACTGGAAACGTTATGTGATCAACTGGAAAAATGTCACAGTTTGCTGAGACTGCACCTCACGAATCGTTCACAACCATCACATTTGAAAAAATGTATCGTTGGACGAATGCAATATGCATGACGCCAGACAGAAGATCTGCAACCACTCGAAGATGGCATGACCAACATATTCGTTCCCGCTCTGGTCGGAAAAGAAGTCTTTCCCTGATTTGGAATCGTGATGGCTCTCTTTGTTCGACTGGGAGGCATGGAAATTGTGAAACCTACATAAATTTCAGATGATGAATAACACAACTGTGACTATTACCAGTTCGTTGGTTGGAAATATCGTGATGCTGAATAGCAATTATTATTCTACTGCGGAATCAACCAAAGCTACACCAAAGAACATTTCCCAGATGTGAGCAGACAAATTGGATTTACGACTCAAAGTCGTAATCGACTCAGGAGTCGACTCAAGAGGCCGTCGTGGCCGAGTGGTCTGCGTATCCGACTGCAGTGTCAGCCTCTGGTGCTGCATGTCGCGAGTTCGAGCCATGGCAGGGACAAGGCAGTCTTGTAGCGGGGGAAATTTGGCGCCACCCCCTTTGTGTCTGCCTAAATTAGTTACCCTCCTGACTAGGGGGCAACGGCAGTATGTCTGTACATGCTTACATACACACGACTCAAAAGTATATTGGAATCAATCAAAAGTGATTCTGCTCAGGGTAGGGTAGAAGAAAAAACGATTGAATGCTGCCGAGAGAAAGGAGTGTCAAACTGAATGACCACCCTCTCACTTGCTGGCCAAATATTTACTCTCAGCAAGAATTTCGAGATGCAGGTCTGCTGGAATACAAGCACGACCTTGATGGACTATTAGAGCGATGTCCATGTGGTGAAAGGTTGTCAGTAAATCAAGCTTTGATGTGTGAAAAAGGTGGTTTGGGTTACACTACGCCAAGATGAGATTCGTGACATAACAAAGAAAATGTTAAATGAAGTATGCCACAATGCTAGATTTGAGCAAATTCTAGCCCCCTTCACAGGTGAGAACCGCCATCTTCGGTCATCAAACGTGAGTGATGAGGTGAAGTTGACATCAGTGCAAGTGGGTTCTGGGCTAGTGAACAAAGAGCATTCTTTGATGTAAGGGTTTTTCACCCGTTTGGTCCATCCTACTGATACAAGAGTCTGCAGGCAACTCATCGTCTGCACGAATCTGAGAAACGACGAGCGTACAGTGATAGAATCTGAAAATTTAATTATAAAGTTTTAACCCGTTGATTTTTACGACTTAGGGAAGGATGCCATGCTTTTTATTTCAAATTCGCAGGGCTGTTTGCTGAACACAGATCAGTACCAAAGAATACCGAGACTTAGCGACTCAGTTTCTCATTACTCAGGTCTGCCAACAATTGCCTTCACGGAACGAGGACACCGTAGTCACTAAGTGACACATAAATTAATCAATGCCACTGAGGAAACGGGGCAATCAAAAATTATGGCATGACGGAAGTGTATATACTAGGTTTTTCTGCTGCGCTGACCAATATATATAATTTTTTGATATATCTAGTTTTAAGGTGGTTGTACGCCACAGTCACCAGCGGTGAAACCAGTATTTTCCCTAGTGATATGAAAAACTAAGTAATGTGGAGTTCCAATACGTGGGGCTAATAAATTGCGGATCCAAAATGCAGTCTGCAGGTAAATTTGGATGTTCAGTCCATATTCTCAGAGTGCATTATTCGTCAATGTCATTTTCCGTTAGTGTAAAATATAAGTTGCTGGGCACTCCTAATAGGACAACTCAACAGTTTTTGTTCTTAAGATTCTACGTTTAGCTCATTATAGATGCACTAGAAAAAAAATTGTTATGATGACCTATTGAAAAAATCTGCAATAAGCTTGGGCCTACATCAGCTGGTTCTAATCAGAGGGACGCTAGACTGTCGCATTCACCCATATGCACGACACGAGCCCCAACAGCTCACAGCCTGTCGTAGTCATATTATGCTCTTTTTCTAAGAGCAAGATTTATGTTGAACTGATTAATTTAACGGAAAGATTGTCAATAATTATTATAAAAGACGTCGATATGACTTGATTCTCTGCCATCAACATCAGCTGGAGCTTGGTTGACAGCGCCAATGACATCGATCGAGCATATCGTGTACTCCTCAATTTCGTCTTAGTTAGCGATAACTAAAATAATTTTCCGATGTCAAAAACTATGTGGATGTTCTAGTGATAAACAAAACATACAACCACAACTATTTTATTCAGTAACACAAGCAAAGTCCACATCGAAGATTGATTGCAAGAAGCCTACACACCGTTGCAGTACATGAGATTATGGTATACTAGGGCAAGATTATGGTATACAAGAACATTATTTTAAAGTGTTTTAAACACCCTGGTGATAAATTTCTTATCCTCTATAAAATACACATATTTCGACTGCATAATAAAACAATCGTTGATTTGTCCGCCTTGAACTTATAAAAACTTGCTTGACAGTTTAAGTGTTCGTGAATTGTATTGAACTTGGTAAATATTGGTCAACTTTTTTGTTTGCTGCGGAAAAAATGTGGTTGACGTTATGGCATTGAGGGTTAGTGTAGTTTCACAAAACCAGGGCTAACGCGTGTTGAACATGTTGGTATCATCGTCGTACTCAATGAACCGGACAAGGTTACTGCCTTAAACAATTCTGCTCATAAATAGTATGAACATCAACGGACCAATGATACAACCCCGAAGGACTCCATTACCGATAGTATGAACCGATGATTTTACTCCGCCAACAATTGTGTACTGCCTACGATTGCTAGTGCTCAATGTAGTGGCGTCAATGGATACATGAAAAATTCTTCAATGTTGGAGATAGACTATATCAACAATTTCGTTGGGAGACTGATGTAAACAAACAGTGATTTCATCATTGGGAAAACTCCAGTCTTCGCCAAGACTAGATCCCGCGTCACTACCGTGGGTATTGTACTGCTACAGCTTCTGTGGGTATTGTACTGCTACAGCACGATAACCGTGCTTTAGGTGTTTCTGATCGATGACTAAAATTACAAATAGAGAAAAAATATCTGAAAAAACACCAAAATAATCACGGTACATAGACAGATGAACGATATGACCTGGACTAGTGTCTTCTAGGTTTTTAGGCATAATGAATAGTTAGATTTCGGTAACATCTGTAATATTAAAATCGTGATTAGCTGTAGTAAAATGTTAAAGTTTGGTGCACACAATTTTTTTTGTCCAAGGAAGCACCAAGGGAAAAGAAATAAGAATTTAACTCCTATGTAAAAAAATAAATCCTACACACCACCTAACAGTTCACCTCGCAGCAAGAACCCTCACCTCAATTCCTAGTAACATGACGACGTAAGTAGCCGAAATCATCTTAAAAAGTAACGAAAAATAAATTCAGGCTTAACATATGTTCTCAGACGTTATTGTCCTCAAAAACTTTTGAAGGAATCAAGGCTATCCTACATATTAGGAGAGGCATGGAAACATGGGTTTACTGTACGAACGCATATGAAGTGAAATAAACATAATTAAAAACTACGGAAATTTCTTCAGCTCAATTAATGTTCAATTGAAATTTCATGTAGATAGTTCATTTGGCTGCATGAGGTCCTAATCACCAACTCAAGCTGAATAGTAAATGATGTTTATGTATGTAGACATTTCATAGCATTGCAGTTCTCTCCATATTTGATTTACATAATAATATAATAAGCACCCGTCATCTCTGAAATAGGTACGGTTTCTCAATCAATTAACTGCTATTTTTCTATAAAAATATTGGTTCATTAACAGTACGTACACATAAGTGACAAACTCACATACGACGTATAAATGAATTAAAATTTTTGGCAATTTAGTACATTTTTCCTTCATTCAGACTAAACTGTACTTGCCTTATAGTTCATAAATTTTTATGAACTATATGTTCCTCGACACCTAAAATAACCTCGATCATTCTAGCATTTGGGTAGGGTTTTGCGAGTAACAGAGTAGCACTATGTATATAGTCAGTCGTTCATCCTGTGGAATACTCACACACATGAAAATATTTATTTATGTTTGTATACATACATGTATATATACAAATGCATATACTCTGCATAATAATACTAATAACTCTGTGAATCTTTGGTCGCCGCGACGAACTGTCCATGGAAGGTTGGCGTGACTGCTCCGTTGGCTGTGAAGTTGACGCGCGCCATCTCTTTCATAGTGGCGGCGTCCAGAACCAAAAACGCCAATTGCCGGAGGTTGTTCTTGCTGATAAGGATGGTGAGTATGACACCATCATCCTCTTTCTCTCCATTGGGAGAGGCAACAAAAACTGGTTCAGAGCAGTAGAAGTCAACATCTTCCCACAACTTCTCTTCCCCTGTCCGAACGTTCAGCTTTATTAGTGAATCAAAATCAATCACATTTTTTTTGTAATCTTTCACGCTTACAGCGTAGCCGTATGTGTACGGCTTTGTATTATACTTGTAATTGATTCTTGGCAGTTCAGCAAATTTTTCCGAGATGGTGACTGGTTTTAAATGAATTTCGGTACTGGTCTGCTTAACAGCGGACGCAGAAGCTAAATAATCAACTCTGGAGATTTTAGCGTCGCTCACATTTTTCAACAGTTCCTCTCCTATTGGTGCAACTTCTACATTGTCTACGGGGATAACGAACCTCCAAGATTCAGAGTTGACAATCTTTCGTCTGGGATCGTCTTCCTTCCGTTTGAGGTTCTCCATGTACAAACAATCAATGATATTTTCGGTTACGGCACACAAGTCAACCACAATATTACCATCTGCCTCGTAGCAGTTGTAGAAGTGAAAGTTGAAAAAGCCAGAGGACAAGTAGGTGGTTTTTATTTCTTCGCCTGTCTTTCTGGATATGATTCTAAATCTGGTAGTCTCATTCTTGTGGTATTTAATTGCCTTGGCTGTTGTAATCCCAGCAATTGAAGGTATAAACATTTGCACAACATCGAAAGCTGCCGGGGATTCAGTGAGCACATAATAGTTTTCAGTCAAACCGAAGCTGTGCATGTAGCTGGGGTTCAATTTCCACCGAGACTGGACCGAAGTCTCAACTTTGGAGTTTTGGATCTTGCCATCTTTGAGAGAGACGATGGCATACCGCATCGGTCCATTGCCGGTGACGAAACCGAGGTTGTAGACCGTGTTGTCCTCGGCCACGTGTGGATGCGCAGTGACTCTCTGGACAGTGATGTACTTCGTGTACTGGAGCTGGAAAATAAAAGGAAACCGTGATAAAGCTGGCATGGGTAGCTGTAGTACAGAAAATTATTTGAAATGTAGCTACAGGGCGGTTACTTAGTTATCCAGTATACGGCCTGCTTCAAGGAACATTTTGCACGAAGCCTCATTGAATAGGCGACACCCGAGTCCTAAAACTACTTTCTGCTGTTTTGCAATACGATCAACCAGAATCATCATCGACACACTGCACAAACAGATTACCTTTTAAATCACCATGTGTGGTTGAATAATCCAAAGCATTGTAACCTCGAGTTATAATTTCCCGTGTTGTTTTTGACGATTGATCACTAATAACGTTGATTTGTTGTATTCGGTCCTAGCTATAGCTACTTGACCGATCGTCGATAAGTGGCTCATTAACTTATATGTGTTCGATATATCAATGCTGATGTTTATCAGGCGTTGTGTTTGTCTGCATCTAGGTAGAGGCTATTTTGAGCGACTTTGACCGCGTACTAGAAGGGTTTAGTTATGGCTACGTGTCCCGGCTCTGGTATCAGACTATGATAACGAATTTATCTTTGAATGTCAAACGTAAGGAAGACAATCCCAGATAAAAGGTAGTCAAAGTTGGATGCTGGTGGTTTAGTATCCCCGTAATTCGACGTAAACGCTGCACCAATAAGTGAGGAATTGATGAAAAATGCAAGCGATACGAAAATCTTCGGAGTTTACTATTTAGCATATAAATTAATCTAATCCCAGTCATCATCTCGGAAACGTGTGCTGAAGTAACATAAATCAATTAAGAGAACAAATCAAAGCCCTACACATACGGCTACGCTGTAAGCGTAGAAGATTGCATGCAAAAAAAAAGTGATCGATTTCGAGGAGTTGGGGAAGATGTTGACTTCTACTGCTCTGAACCTGTTTTTGTTGACTCTCCCTTTGCGAAGAAAGAGACAGACGGTGTAATACTCACGATCCTTATCCACAAACGGTTGTCCTATTTTAAAAAGTTATGTTGTTGAGCTACACTAAGACGCACATGCTCCGGAAAAGCCTTTAGTTTCAGTTCGTGAGTCGATTGGATGCGTTCGCCAGGTTGCAACATGTGTTTAACAAGGTATTACATCGAAGCTGATTTCTCACAGCATGTTTTAACTCAGAGCCGTAATGCAACCAACGTTTTTTTCCATTTAGCAGCAGCAGATTTAGGACATAATTCGGCTAATTGAATCTAAATAGAGGTTCGTTAATTAGTTAAACCAAGGTCCACCACCCTGAGGACGTTTCAAATCGGGTCCGCTCTTGAGATTTTTTGTACCTTTGAGTACCGTCTCACTTGTTTGGACACCTGTGTTTGATAATAAAACCTTTCAATTCATGTCCCAGACATAATATTAAATTTTATCTCACATTACACATTGAAATGTCACTGCAAGGAATGAATTTTTTTCAGAAAATTCTAACAATGGTCCGCATAGGCTACCAGTGATTACAATATAGGAGGGAGTGGGTGCATGTACGATACTGTCTATGAGATGTGGTTGATAGTGGTAGTATCATTCATGGTTGAATCACATTAGTGTTGAGTTTGAGATTACGTTGGGTCGCTATCCCTGGCGCTAAATTCTTTTATAGCTAACGTCAGATCAACCCCTATCATCTCCGCCAACTGCCTTATCAGCCCCAAGTTGTTCCGACTACCTACCTACGGTACCATTTTTTAACAGCGAACATTCATAGCGTTCCTCAGTCACACCAGCCACTGTCATATCTGCCAGTGACATTCTGGCGAAAATCTGTTTCAGCCCACGTCAGAATCAGCCACCAGTCGTACCATTTTACCGGTTATCACTTTAATGAAACTTTTCCTGCCCAACCTAACCTAACCTAGGGTACGTGGTTCTAACCCGCGGGGCAAAGGTACGTATTTCTAACCCGCGGGGCAAACATACGTATTTTTGTAGGGTACGTAATGCCGTTTTTTAGCGTTTTTTTATTGAAGTTTCATCAAAGTGATAACTGATAGGTTGGTACGCCTGTTTCAGTGTAATGACAGTGCCAGATATGACAGTGGCAGATTTTGAAGTGGTGGAAAATGCGTGTGGGCTGAATCATCGTTAGGTAGAAAGCACGTGGGATGAAAGATTTTTATCGGTTATGACAGTGTCCGGCCATGACAGTGAGGTGAA
>SDVV010008671.1:0-17095 GCA_016164225.1 Gammarus roeselii | reverse complement strand
CCGACACCGATAGTGGACCTGCTCATCTCAGCCATCATCAATAGAGAACACATCGATGCATAAACAAACACACTAACAGCTCTTGCACTTGCTGACACATCAGAAGTTAACTTGTTGTAGTTGAAGTGTCCAGAGGTGACAGAGTTCACCTGTTCAGGCTGGAGTGCCAGCACCAACCGGCCTTTAAGTTATAACACCTTAGACAAGGAAGCGCCTCCTTCTAGCAGTTCTTGCGGTGCCAGGGCGCGCTCTATACAGTCGTGCTCATCATGAAGTCGCACCCACTTGGCAGCTGAAGCATAAGATAGCGTCGGTGCTGGATCGGTGGCATGTGTCATATAGAGAGTCTTGCAATGATTGTAACATTTTACATTTGCACAAGTCGGTGTGTATGCGGATCATCGGGTGGTGCGCCGGCCTTGGCTCTTCCACCGCAAGAGGAGGGAGCAGGGGCTAAGTGAAAACAGCAACAACAATAACTCTAAAAAATATGTACACATACTAGTTAAATAGGAAAAAATCATTATCAATGCGACGTTTTATGATGCTGCAGTCCAGTTGATTTGGTTTCCAATATATTTTTCCTATTCGCAACAAAAAAACGACTGCGGCGATATTAGAGGATAAGTATAGAAACTGCCCATAGTCAGAGATGAGGCGACGAAACAGTCAGACTGGGAAGGTCTCAACAGGTAGGAACAGTTTCTGTGCAATGGTATTGCTTGTACAGTGCTGGAATAGATGGGTGTTGCGCATGGTGGGTGTTGCAATCGTATGGAGTAGGCAGGCGTTGTGGATGTTGGTTGCTGCGATCGTATATATTAGACGGGTGGTGCGGATGGTTCACAAGTGTGTACAAGTGTAGGAAGTTAACAACAGGCCTACAGGCTGAAACTAGATTGCCTTTCGACAGCAAGAAGATTATTTCTGTAGTACAAAATTATTGATGTTGTCCACACCCCATTCAGAAATAAATTTGTTTCAGCGGGTGAAATTGAAAAAAAAAGATCAAAATGTAGAGACATGTGGAGATATTTGTTATGCATTAATCCTAAAACACTGAAAAAATCATATGTGAGCATGAAAAGTCGATTAAAAAATACGTCATTTCTTGGATACACTAAGTTAGGTTAGGTTAGGATGATTAGTTCTTTTAACATAACATACCGTGAATCTTTCAACATAACATACCGTGAATCTGATCCACATTAAATATCTTGTAACAAAAGCAAGGGATGTTGTTCTAATGGAAAAAAATGCCACAGATGTTAACCGATCCTATATATGCATACAAAAATATGTGTGTTGGTGTGTGTGTGTGTGTGTATATATGTCTACATTATGCCGGCATCAACCGTGAATACTACGCCTACATTATGCCAGCATATGCCGACATTAACCGTGAATACGCCTACATAATACCAGCATAAGGTAACAACCGTTTATGTTCATGTTGAAGTAGATATAAAAATTGGAATCAGATTTATTCACGATTAGTTAACGGTCTACTTTTGTTGTAGAAGGAGGTCGCCTAGTTTGATATGGAAATATTTTACTAGCAAGTAAAATGCGGGGGTATGTGTTATCTGCAGTGCGGAGATAAAATGAAGCAAATCAAGCTCCACGTTTAGGTTTTGGCAACATCTCAAAGGGCATCATTATCTTGAATATGATACTCCTAAAAATGGATGACAAAACACAAGCTATAAGGATGCTATAGGTGTATTGATAGAACATAATAAACCGGACTTAAGTTTTTAAAATAATGATATAGACAGAGGTCAACAGGGTGCGAGCAGTCAAGATAGCGCTATGCCCCTAACAACCAAACGTATAACATATAGAAGATTGGGTGGAATGAGGGGAGTGCACCCAAACCTTAGACGAAATTGAATATAATTAAAATGTGGGGAAAACGTGGGATACTCTAAGTGGAATGCATACCAGTGACAGTAATATTGAAACGTGTGATAGTGATATCGGGGAGATGTCATGTAAAGAAAAACCTGCTAAAGTTGACGGAAACCGAATTATCAAATAAGGTATTGAAAAAATATCAAGTAAAAGAAATGTTAAATTGCACAATAAAATTAAATGTATATCTGACTTTGTTTCAAAATTGCTGATACTGAAACATGACGGAAGAGAGTCATGTCTCAAACGTTTGAGTGCTAGGAGAATTTTGTATATTTCGTAAATCTGCGGGGATATAATGAATGGTAATGTTGGCATTAGTATGAAAAAAACTGAAACGATTCGATGTCCTAAACTATATTTGAAATACAAGCGTCAAGAAAAAGCTCACTGAAGACTAGAAACAAAGTTTTTGTTACAAGAATAGGATTGCAAGTATTGCATACACTTCTCCCAACGGTCGCTGTTCATCTAAAATGTGTACTAAAGGCTTTAATCCAGAACCCCAAAAGATCAAAGAAAAACCACACCCAGATGATAATTCCTACACCAATATGATGAGCTGACAGATCCAGGTGAGAAACTTTACTCAACACAGATAAAGAATCCGCGGAGTGTCAGTGCTACCGAGGATCAAGCTACCACAAGAGAGGGAGGTCGAAGTCATTACTTATGTTTCATACAGTTGCTCGTGTCGATTTCGGAGTGAATAGTTATTTTCTCGTATAAATGATAAGCCCATTTCATTTCCTAGTATACATATACACGTGTCAAAATTTAATATCAATAAAAAATATATCATATGAATCTTTGCTTGCAATATCCTAAATTCAACTCGAATGACTAGCATTGCATGCATATATGCAACATGACATGCAACGAAGTTGCAATACTGTATAGGTAGCATCGAAATGCGATAGATAATAGTCCAGTTTAAAGGTATGGCCGATATTGAGGCGAAAAATGCGGCAATCACCCCCTTGACTGAAAACATAGACTTCCTATACAACCCGATTAATAAACTCTTATACGATGAATCAATAAATGACAGCTGGGACTACTGAAAAGCGAAACAGCTGATGACTACCTGAGTGAGACCATCTGCTTGTAGCCCAAGTGTTACAGCATGTTGCTTGAGTCTAACGTCACAAAATCTGTTGATAAAGGTATAAATTACCAGACGCAAGCCAAAATACAACATGAACAATACAGAGATATCCATAACCAGAAAAACCATACACAACATTAGCGCGGAAGCATGCCAGTTTCAAACTGTACGCACTATAAAAAACTGCCTCAGTAAGTTTGAAAACAAACGTTACTATCTCGACGCATGTACAACTCTTGCCTACGGGCATCCGGACATCCACAGAATAATCCATTGAAAATAATCCTACCGTCACTAAAAAGAGGAAAAGATGTGACTTGACTGATGAAAACTAATGTAAACATGGATTTAACATGTAAGAGGTGTAAGCCGAGTGAGACCTTTTTTGACGTATGTACTGGAGTGAATGACAAAAAATACGTCAACTTGAACATGTTATAACCTGTAAATGTTCATAGTATGTAAATAATCCTATGAAAGCATGTAATAAAACTTGAACACGTTTGATTGTCCACAGAAACATGAAAAATATATAGGAACCTTAACCTTGTCCCATTATCCACAAATATATGGATTGAAACACGCGTAAATCTCCCATCTCCAGGGCCTCATCAACATCGAAATATCCCTCTGATCCATTTGAGGTGCACAGGGTAGCTAATAATCTTGTTCACCATGAGCAGCTAATGGAATGATTCATCACCTAATTTATTTGAAACATTTTATACGATCGAAATCTTAAACATCAGAGAAAACGATAGAAGGAGTCCAGACCAAACAAATATGCATACAACATGGAAAAAACGGATGGATTTAATCGAATAATATCGAATTTCTCTCTATAAAATACCACGTACACAATATAGACCTCACTTATAAAGAGAAAGATGTCAAAATCTACGTATTATAACGATCGAGCACGAATACCATACATAACATAAGGTTCGAGAACTAAATAACATTGAAAAACAACCGACCTACGCGACATAATAAAACGAACTAAAACTAATCTATTAAAATGAGTCCTACACCGCCAACCCTGTTAATATGAATCATACCGTCACTGTCTCATTGTCCACAGACAAACCGATTCGTGAACGAATCTGCGCCTCACTGAATGAGTCTTAACATTGTGTCCTGATGAATCTCTGAAAATCTATACGTACAATTTGTTTTAATAAAAATATAAATATTAGCTTGATAGGGCAACGTACATACTACGTAACTCACTAATAGAGAGAAAGATGTCAAATCTAGGTATGATAACGATTGGGCAACGACATCATACGGTAACAACATCGAATACATAACGAAATGTGCGAGCAATAAAAACCATTGAAATAACAGGATAATAAAGTAACCTATTAAAATGTATCCTACAATAATAAACATCTTAATATGTACCGTCATTTCTTGCAAACACACCAATTAAATGAACTAAATGCAAACTTACCGTCTACAATACGGATTACCAACCCGTCAAAACTCGTAACGAGAGGAGTTCATCTAGAGATAAGATCACTATATGACATTGAAATATTATAATCTGTCTTGGTCGCTCTCCTCCCCATATTCTACTCCCCTATCCTCCTCGCCTTTCCTCTCCCGTCCCGGGCGTTCTCTCTGTACCTGCAGTAATTAATATGACCACACGAGTATTGCCTTAACCTACAAGTATGATGTCCGAGATATACAGCGACTAAGTCGGTCACACTAAGAAATAACATAATTCCTAACAATTACATTGTCCCATTTGCGTTTCGTATACCCCAAAAAGTAATTAAAATGGGCCCAAATGTAATTAAATGGACCTAAACTACAATGTCCGAGTTTTATGGGGACTAAGTCGGACATCTACTGTAATTAGATACACACAAACCGTTACATTGTCCCAATTGCGTATTGTCGTCCCCATGCGCCTAACCCCCACCCCACCGCTAATTAAGCCCTATCCTATTCCTTCAGTAGGCTGTTTCCCGGTCCCAATGCGCCTGACCCCCCCCCTACATACCGCTAGTTAAGCCCTATCTTATTCTTTCAGTAGACCTTTTCATCGTTTTACCTACTACTAGTATTTCATTGCTATACGATCGCAGTATTTCATTCTGTCACAGTAAAATATTATATAACGTCACAAGGCAGCATTCCCTCCTTTTAACTTGCCTTTAACGGAGTCAGAATTCATCTGATCAAATTTATTATCAATTTTACCTAAAATTAGGCAAAAAGTTAGAGCAGGCCAGAGAAGAAATGATTGGAATTGTGATCCACAGTCGCCTATGTAATCCACAGTCGCCTATCATATTGTCTGATATACGCATGTAATATATTTTAAATGACGGATGTCATATTATGGAGTTGGATCTGCCGTAAGGATGACCCCACTCCCATAATAATCACATAATTGATGCTAGTAGTCCTGCCTCTGGTCCCAGACAGTACCTCAATCGAAGAGGCATGAACGTTCGGCGATCTTGCATCTCTAATCCTTAAAAAAATGTCTACGGCCAATACAAAAAATTCTGAACAATTTTTCCTATCCTAAATGAGTGAAAGTACGGAGACGCAACTGCTCGATAGTACACTATCATTTTGCTGCTACACAAAGAAGAAAAATCAGCATAATAGTTTGGTTTGCATTTTTTCCCTCTTCAGACGTCGGATACGAATCAGGGGGTCATTATTCCAGACGATGCTCGTTTGCCTTGGATCGAAGCCCGATTTTCTTGAAATACTTGCGGACATCAGAGCTAAGAAACGGACGGCTGCCAAAAAAGAATCCGCTATTATATGATCAGGTATAGTTTTTAACGAGGAGGTATAGTTTTGGTGTCTGGATAGGAGAAGATGGAAGGACGTAAACGACACGTTGTTGATGGAGAGTGATGATGTACGATTATGGCAGAATATGACAGAGTGGTTGATACAGGAATTGCTGGTGGTCATGACTTTGGTAGTAAGAAATAGAGCCGTCATCACGACGGAAGAGGTACACGTGGCACAGGAAATGATGAAAGCCGGAAGCGTCCCTGATTTGTACGGCGTGACAGCTGAGTGATATTATTGAATATGTTTTGTTTGGGCGTGGTGCCGATTGAGTGGCAAATGGCTTCAATGATTCCTCTGTATAAAGTCAGGGTAATTAAAATGAGTAAAACAATTCAAGAGGAGTGTGTTTATTCAGAGATGGCACAGATTGCGCGATCGGCGATGAACAGTGTGGCATTAAAAGTGGCAAAGGGCGTGTAGATCATATTTTGTATTGGGACAAGTCTGTTACGAGTACTTTACGAATGTAAATAATATGGGATGTGAATTCGCCGACCTTGAGGAGGCTTACAATAGGACCAACAGGAGAGTTTTGTGGATGATGGGTGTTGCGATCGTACGGAGTAGACGAGTGTGGCGGATGGTGGGTGTTGTGATCGTATGGAGTAGGCGGGTGTTGCGGATGGTTAGTCTTGTGATTGCATCGAGTAGGCGGGTGTTGCGATCGTATGAAGTAGGCGGGTGTTGCGGATGGTGGGTGTTGCGATCGTTTGGAGTAGAAGGATGTTGCGGATGGTGGGTGTTGTGATTGTATGGAGTAGACGGGTGTTGCGATCGAATGGAGTAAGCGGGTGTTGCAGATGGTTAGTGTCGCGATCGTATGGAGTAGGCGGGTGATGTGGATGAAGGATGTTGCGATCGTATGGAGAAGCGGGTGTTGCGATCTTATGGAGTAGGCGGGTGATGCGATCGTATGGAGTAGGCGGGTGTGGCGGATGGTGGGTGTTGCGATCGTATGGAGAAGGCGGGTGTTGCGGATGGTTAGTCTTGTGATTGTATGGAGTAGGCGGGTGTGGCGATCGTTTGTAGTAGGCGAGTGTTGCGGATGGTGAGTGTTGCGATCGTATGGATTAGGCGGGTGTTGCGGATGATTAGTAATGCGGTCGTATGGAGTAGGCGGGTGTTGCGGATGGTGGGTGTGGCTATCGTATAGAGTAGGCGGGTGTTGCGGATGGTGAGTGTGGCGATTGTATCGAGTAGGCGGGTGTTGCGGATGGTTGGTGTTGCGATCGTATGGAGAAGGCGGGTGTCGTGGATAGCGACTGTTGCGATCGTATGGAGTAGGCGGGTGTTGCGGATGGTGGGTGTTGCGATCGTATGGATTAGGCGGGTGTTGCGATCGTATGGAGAAGGCGGGTGTTGCGGAGAGGGGTGTTGTGATCGTATGGAGTAAGCGGGTGTTGCGGATGGTTAGTGTTGCGATCGTATGGAGTAGGCGGTTGTTGCGGATGAAGGGTGTTGCGATCTTATGGAGTAGGTGGGTGTTGCGGATGGTGGGTGCTACAACCCTATGGAGCAGGCGGGTGTTGCGATCGTATGGAGTAGGCGGGTGTTGTGGATTTTGGGTGTTGAGATCGTAGGGAGAAGGAGGGTGTGGCGGATGGTGGGTTTTGCGATCGTATGGAGTAGGCGGGTGTTGCGGATGGTTAGTGTTGCGATCATATGGAGTTGGCGGGTGTGGCGGATGGCGGGTGTTGCAATCGTATAGAGTAGTCGGGTGTTTCGGATGGTTGGTGTTGCGATCGTATGCAGCAGGCGGGTGTTGCGGATGGTTGGTATTGCGATCGTATGGAGTAGGCGGGTGTTGCGGATGGTCAGTATTACGATTGTATGGAGTAGGCGGGTGTTGCAGATGGTGGGTGTTGCAATCGTATGGAGCAGGCGGGTGTTGCGGATGGTTGGTGTTGCGATCGTTGGAGTGGGCGGGTGTTGCGGATGGTTAGTGTTGCGATTGTATGGAGTAGGCGGGTGTTGCAGATGGTGGGTGTTGCGATCGTATGGAGTAGGTGGGTGTTGCGATCGTATGGAGTAGGTGGGTGTTGCGATCGTATGGAGTAGGCGGGTGTTAGTCGGAAGCAAGCATAGAATGGAAAGTGTAACTGAGACAGGATTACGTCACGTCCCTCTGGCTGTCCTTGGGCAATAGGGAGCACAGCATTCGCGCTAAAATTAGTTCCGCACACGCGTACTATCGGCACTTCACTTCAGCTCACTGTCATGGCCTTACAGTGTCATGGCCGGACACTGTCATAACCGCTAAAAATCTTTCAGCACTCGTGGTTTCGCGCTAAATGATGTTTCAGCCCACACGCATTTGCACCACTTCAATACAGCCCATTGTCAGAATCAGCCACGAGTCGTACCATTTTTCTGGTTATCACTTTATTGAAACTTCAATAAACTGCCCTAACCGCTGATAAAACAGCATTACGTACCTAGAAAAATACGTACGTTGGCCCCGCGGGTTAGATATACGTACCTTTGCTTCGCCGGTTAGAAACACGTACCCCTAGGTGGTAAGTTAGGCTGGGAAGAAAAGTTTCATTAAAGTGATAACCAGTAAAATGGTACCTTTTTTAGTTTGTAGGCCAGTAGCAAATACATTCGTTAGGTTGTATTCTAGAGGCAGATATGACAGTGGCTGGTCTAACTGAGGAATGCTATGGAAGGAGTCGTGAGAGAGGTAAAAGCGAGTGTATTGGGCCAAGGATTAGAGTTGTTGGGAGCAAATGGACTAAGTTTGCATGCAGTAGTGTCAGAAGAAGCTGTGTGTGGATGAGTCAGTAGTAGCTGTGTGTGGATGTCCGTAGTAGCTGTGTGGATGAGTCAGTAGTAGCTATGTGGGGTAGCTGTGTGTGGATGTCCGTAGTAGCTGTGTGTATATGATACGGCACTGGTGGCAAATTCGTATTTAAAAGATTTGAAGATATAACATTTGTTCAGGTAAAATGACAAGTTGCAGTATTACAGTAATTTTTCATGACAGAGATATTATATACCATGTGTTCGTCGGTATGAGCTGTTCTGGAGACAAGATGTGCTATTTAAATCTACCAACTATTAGTTTATATGCAAGGGTAGAACACAAACTAACCTTTATATCCCAACAATCAATGGCAATTGTAAGAGAACACTCAATCTTCTCAATTGAGCAATATGTCATGACGAAACTAAGTGTAACTTGAACTAACATTCCATAAAAAAATCAGTAAAATAAGTTAGCTCTATGGCGCTTAAGTAATCATCATAATAATCTGTTTACACTTACTTTTAGTATAAATTTTATGAATAGAAAATCTCCAACATGATTTTTTTTATAACATTTACTCACGTAATGTTTGACACACGAGTCACCAATTTTGAAACTGATTACAAAGTTAACATAACATTGTATGTTCACAGGATAAAAAAAATTCATAGAACTATTAAATTTGTCTAATAGCTATACAAGTTCCTACAAGGACGAGATGAAAGGAAAAGCAGGTATATGCAACGAAAAAAAAACAGTAGCGGACTGACAAAATTAAGAACAAATAGTTTACATGGCAAATGGTATTGTTGAAGAAAATTACGGTTCAACAATTATTGCACGTACAAGCTCAAGCAAATCCAATTTTAATTTAATTTTAAATGCACCTATGCTGCTACTCATTCTCATAGGTGTATGAAGTAATGTAGGCCAGTGTCAGAGATTGGTAGAGTGTGTGACAGAAGGGAGCTACGAGGAAATGTGGGAAAAAGTGAAGCCCGAAGAACGACGATGATAGTTGCGACGTAAGCAGAAATGCAGCGCTGTTGAAGAAAGTTCTGGGGTTTGGTACAAGGGCTCTCAGGTGGAAAAGATTGGACAAGTGAAAACTGAAGTAAAATGTAGAGTGAAGAAAGGGATCGGAGTGTTGGATGCACTGAAGATTGTAATGAGGTCTAGGACCTTGGGTTTGGAAGCAAATAGAGCATGAAATGAGGGTATAGTTGTCCCAATCGTCTGCTACTGGATTTCGGCCGATGAGGGGGAGGTTAGGGGTGAGCGATAAAGGAAGAGGACGTGTTATGATGCGGGTGGATTTCATGGGGAGGATGGATGATTGGAGATTGGTGAAAAGGGTGATGAAAGTGGGGGTGAGTGGGCGTTTGCCCGTGAGAAGATAAAAAAATGAGTGGATGGATGACATAAAACCAGAGATGGGCGGTAACTCAATTTGAAATTACGTAACTTAATTTCAAATTTCACAATTTATATTTTGTTTCTTACTGTATTTTTTTTTCATATCATTGACCTAGCAATTTCCAAAAATTTCGTGAGTAACTGTAACTTTTAATTGCATTTCAAAAATACAATTATCCTCAAAGTTCAACTTAGCAATTGCCTTTGAAATAATCAGCGTTGGTGTCCCTTCCTTAAAGAAGAGCCGGAACCAATATGAGAAGATAACTCACACAATCTGTCTGAGGCCGATGACCCTTGGATGAAACTTATGATGAGGGATTAGTGAATCTCTGGCCTCACAGTCATAATTAATACAAACAGGAAAATGAAACCGAGATTGCAAACCACACTCGATCTGCGAGTCGCACTCAAAGTTTAGTTTGTACTGCTGGTGAGCTTAAAACCATGAAGAGAAGTTTTCGGCATGCGCCAAAAAACACTATAATATCAAGGGGAAATGATTAGCTCTATGGGCGTGAGTTAGAAGCTTAAATCAGATGAGATCATTAACGATATGATTCATAGACGGCTGCGATGTCCATGTCCAACAGTGTGAAACTCTCTGTACGACACTGGTGTTGCAATAGTCAATAAACAATGAATATTTTAATGTAGGCACGGAAACTACCAATCTTCAAAGAAACTGACTTTGAGTTTCGTGAACAATATTACCAAACCCTCAAACCAATTCTGCGGACACTTCATCCCAGCATTCTTGATAACACCTTCAGGTTTTTTCTCAGCATGAACAGGAGTCAAGGATGAGACCCTGCATTCCACTAACATAAACAGTTAGTGCAGGATTCAGGAGTTGATTTTCCACCTTTATTGATCACGATCCTGAAATAAAGGACACTAAAGGCTTCAATATCTCATCCCTGTTTCAAGTTAAGGTGGCCAGATGTAAAGTGCGATTCCGACCCGTCTCTAGATTATCTGGTTAAGACGGTACAGGAATAGCTCATCATTGCAGCAAAGCTCGCCGCAAAAAATATTGATGAATATACACAGTGTACACTGACACGGCCAATAACAGACTCAGACTCAGACAGAACAGCTCCTTCATGCACAAACTCTAAGAGTGTAAGCTTTGAAACGGTCTATGCCTACTTCCGTTTAGACACACCGTAAACGAGCAGGAACTGCGGAAGTACAAGCTTTTCTTCAGGATCAAAGCACCAGCTTGAACAGTTTGACGATGTCCCCCGCCATGAAGGAAGAATTTATCAAGTATAACACCACTCTGCCATCAGCAGCTCCAGTGGAGAGGCCTTTAATTTTGCAGGGACGATACATAATCCTAGGAGACGCAGGCTCTCTGATAAACGGTTTGAACATTGAGTTCTTCTAAACTGAAATATATATTTGGATGGCGTTTAACATAGGTTAACGGTACATCTGGAAACTGATTGTTTATTATTGACTCGCACTATTTAACTACCGTTTCTGACCTCTCACGTACTTTCACTATATTCAGAAAAACTTAATGTAATTGGAAATTTGTAAAAAATAAATTAGAATTGTAAATTCTACATGTAATTTTTAAAAACATTATATCATATAATAAGTAACTGTTTTAAACTACAATTTTGATCTTGTATCACGTTAGTAAATCCCATTAATTTCCATGGTAACTTTGGCCATCTCTGCTTAAAGCAGGCATTGAGAAGGAGAGACATCAGTGCAGAGGCAGTGAGAGAACGTGTGATGGATATGCCTGAGTGTGGACTGATTACAAATGGTTAGGCATGATGTGCTTTCCCGTCTTTGGCTGTGCAACATTGTGAATGGTGTGATGTTCGATATCAAAATATATGTACTTATATATCACATATGTGGACTATTGATAGCAATGCAGGATAGTCTTAATAACAATATTATTTTACTGTCAAATCGCCAGGTTACTGGACAAATAAAATTTTCACAAGTAGTCATTTAGTCAGAGACTAAATAATTACGTGTACAGTTCAAAGGATCCTGTACAAGCCAAAGGCTTGAAGAGCATCCTAACATTATTGAACAGAAAGTATGTCAGACCCTGCTGGCGACACTTACCTTTGACCTCACTCCTGGGTGCGGGCTCCTGACCAGACCCTTTCGCTCGTAACTGCCAAGGTTTGTAAAGTGGAGAGAGCATACTAACTGTATCGATGGGAGACTGATGTATATGAACAGTGAATTCATCTACGTGAGCGTACTTTAATAGAATTTGAGCTGTGGGCTCGTATTCATGCAATGCGGGAACGAATCATGGTTACGAACTAAAGTTTTTGCAATGATGAATTCACTATTCATTTACTTCTGTTAAGTGTGTGGGTGCACGAGCGGTGTATGAGATGTGTCTTGCCGTCAGCCATCCCCCTTACGGATTCGACCGTTCAACTGTATCCGTATGTGTAGTTTTGAACGGCCCTTTTATATTAGTCCACTCTGACCCTCAATTAGGTGTAGTTTTGAACGGCCCTTTTATATTAGTCCACTCTGACCCTCAATCACCCAAATGCAATCCGATTCTTTGAATGAGTCTTCCAATTGGGCCGTCCGTGAACTACTCCAAATAGCCGTCAGTGAACTATTCATTTGGCCCACACTACTTTTGGCCGTCACATGTGCCTCATAAACTAGGATGGAGACGGTGTGGGAGACACAAACATTTCGGTGCTTGTCGCAAACATATCAAAGACCACCCATACATGATCGCACCTCTTATATGCACCACGTAATCTAAAAGTCTCACAGCCTTCTTTTGCTTCTTATATCATGCATCTCACACGGCTCACACACTACGAAGACTCATACAACTAATGTATGTACGTATAAGGCATATTGTAATGTCGCTTACGGTAAATGAATTCGATAAATGAATTGCGACGCGTACGTCTAATACGTCCCAAATCTAAGACTTGTTTCTTGTCCAACGTTACCTAATTCTCACACGTTTCGTGTGTTTCATTCATCACGCTCATTGAGTTTAATCCGTTTAATAAATCATCAAAGTCTGACGGTTACCATATATTTCATACGTCCCACACGTTTCATACTAACTGACGATAGTTTCCGAGAGATCTAAAACAATCGATAGGAGTTGAAAAAATACACGAAAACAAATACATCACATAGTATGCTTGTAAATGTTCCCTAACAAGCTCATCATCTAACATAGCTCAACGTGGGACAAAGCCACATAGATGCTACGAGGGTAAAAAATTGACAAAAGAAAGATATCCGTACACTTGATCATCAGTAAAATGCGACAGATCAAAGCGAGATGCCCAGGGAGCGGACCAATGTAAGATATCTCCTGAGGGGCGTTTATCATCAAATTAACCGATCATTTCAAGATGGATTATGAATGCGTTGATCCTACATAAAATCTATGTGGAAATATTATAGAACTGCTTTAACCAATGATAAATGCTTTAGGAAGAATACCTTATGAATGAGTTGTCCATTGGACCCAGTCAGGTGACTTGAGTGGAGAAGGAGTGGCCTCAGAGAAAAATTAATCTGGATTAAAGACATTGACAAATCCTTTTCCGAGTGGGTTTGAGCTATTAATGCGTTAATGAACATAACACACCCCGTTATGACATTCCCCTCGTCAAATGGAGAACTTTTGGTTCTAGGCAGAATGAAGCTTTGCTCCACCAAGTTTCGTAGCACATTCAAACCCCTGGATACAGAGTCTCTAGAAAGGTCACAAACTTTTCATGATTTTTCCTCAATATACCGATTACTCCACTGAAAAATTCTGACATAACACAACTTTTTAACTAAACATATTCTAACTATTAGGTTGACAATTAAGGTATAAACTTTTCTATTAACTTTACAATGAGGACTCCCATTACGGTTAGAGTGTCCAGTAGCAGCAGGTTGTAACTATGTTCACCAGGCTTCGGCAAATCGCTTTGTGCCAACTTTCGTCAAATGTAGAAAATGCCACGTCCCGCCAGTAATGTCGAGACTGATGCGCGTCGGAGCACAGGTTATTTGTGGGGCTTTCTCTTTGACTTTCCTGTATATTCGCACATGCTTACGAAAAAAATTCAATGTTCAATGACAACGGACCGGTGCAAAGGTTCATTGAAAGGATATTTTTTTAACATAGCTGATTGCAATTTTCTTTCTGCTGCAAACATTAACGAGAGAGGGTCATGGCAAATTTTTGTTAGGTATGCAATACGGTGACAGCAAAAAAAGTGAAAACGATTGGATCAACGTTTCTTGGAACATAACTTCCTGAAGTTGAATGTTTGTTACATCATAAAACGTTTCCACAATGTTCATTTATGGCAAGGAGCGTTAGTAGGATGAAGACAATAATTAAGGAAAAAAAAGAGGATAAAAAAATATTCAGCATTCAAAGCGAATAAAGTCAATCAAGGAGATCACAAATCTTGACTTGGTGAATTCAAATAGTATTCTACTCGCAAACAGTATCAATTGTAAAATAACCAGATGAAAATCATCTCAAATATGCGTCTGATCACAATAGCGTTGTATTTCTTACCCAACCGCTAGCCTCTTCTGATGGAACAATTTTTTATCTTTTGGCTCTCAGCTATTCGGAGCAAATGATAATGGGACACCTAGCAGCTTCATGTGACACTTTATTGGCCGTCCGGGCAAGAACGGCTATAACTGTCAGCCAATAAAGGTGACCACTTGGTAGTGAAAGGAAAGACGGCAACGGGAAGGGCAAGCTGAAGGTGGCCATTTGACAGTGTGACAACTAGAAGGGAGGGCTGAAGGTAGCCATTAGACTGTGAGGGGAGACCGTGACAGGAAGAACAGCTAAAGTTGGCCACCGAGCTGGGTGAGGGGAAGACGGTAATATGAAGGGCAGGCCACAATTGGCCATTTTACAGTGTGAGGAGAGACGACAACAGAAAGGGTAGGTTAAAGGTGGCCACTAAGCAGTGTGAGGAGGAAACGGTAATATGAAGGGCAGGCTAAACGTAGCCACTAGACAGTGTGTAGGGGAGACGGTAGTATGATGGTCAGGCCTAAGCTGATCCCTATACAGTGTGAATAGGGACGGTAACAGTAGGTGTACGCTTGAGGTGGTCACTGGGCAGTGTGAAGGGAGACAGCAAACGGTAGGGCAGGCTAAAGGTGGCCACTGAGCAGGGTGAAGGGGAGCTTACAACAGGATGAGCTGGCTACAGGTGGTCACCGAGCGGTGTGCGGGGGAGACAAGAACTGAGAGAGCAGAATAGAGGTGGCCACTAAGACAGTGGGAGAGGGAGACGTCTGCAGGGAGGGCTGTCTTAAAGGTGTCAACTTAGCGGCTGGGAAACGGTGATGGAAAGAGTGGCTATAAGTGCTTATTAACGCTAAAACGATGGACAGGCTAAAGGTAGTCACTAAGCTGTGTGAGGGGAGACAGCAACTGGGTGAGCAGGCTGATATTTGTTTCTGAGAAGTGCGAGATAGAACCGGGCCAGGAAGGGCACCTTAAAGGTGGCAACTGAACAGTGTTTTGTAAGGCAGCCACAGAAAGAGACTATATGTGGTCACTAGTAGTTTGAGGGAGAGACTGCAACAGAGAGGGCACGGCAAAGGTGGCCGCTTAGCAGTGTTAGGGCAGACGACAACAGGAATATAGGCTATAGGTGGTTAGGTACTAAGCAGTAATAGTGTGAGACAGTAACAGAGGCAGGCAGAAGGTGGCCGCTAAGCAGTAAGTTGGGGAGACTGCATCAGGATGGGCACGCTAAAGGAGGCCACCGAGTAATGTGGGTCGGAGAAAGCAATAGAGGAGGCAGGTTAAAGAAGGCCGCTGAGCAGTATAAGTTGCAGGCTAAAGGTTTGCAGGAAGGGAGGCTACAGGAACCACTGAGCAATGTAAGGAGGGTGCAGCGAAAAGAGAAGTACGTTAAAAGAGGTCACAGAGCAGTGAGAGAGGGAGGTGACAACATGAAATGCAGGCTAATGGTGCCCAATAAAAAGCGTGAAAGGGAGGCGGCAAATTAAATTGCAAGCTAAAGGTGTCCAGTATCCAGTGTGAAAGGAAGGCGGCAACTTAAAATACAGGCTGAAGGGGTCCGCTGTGCAGTGTGAAAGGGAAGCGGCAACTTAAAATGCAGGCTAAAGGTGTCCTCTGTGCAGTGTGAAAGGGAGACGGCAACTTAAAATGCAGGCTTAAGGTGTCCACTATGCAGTGTAAGAGGGAGGTGGCAAAATAAATGAAGACTAAAAGTGTCCACCAAGCGGTGAGAGAGGGAGGTGGCAAAATAAATGCACACTAAAAGTGTCCTCCAAGAGGTGAGAGAGGGAGGCGGCAACATAGATGCAGGCTAAAGATGGCCACCGCTTAATTTGAGTGGGTGACAGTGACAGGAAGGCAGTCAGGTACTGTGCGCTCGCAAGAAACGAGGGTCGGCTTTGTTTGAAGTGTTGATATCACTCAGGAAGAGAGAAAAGGGAGCTGCTGAGAGTCTTTCCCACAAAATTGAAGGTACAGCCTTCTGCCCACCACTCAGTAGTTCGGTGTCACTGAATGAGTTTCCGGGTCAATAGGACGAAGGTTCCGGACTCTCGCGCGCGCTCTCAGTTTGCAGATTTTGATCGATTTTAGCAGATGATAACGCTTACTTTTATTCAATGTGATGAACGTTCCAAGACAAAAACAAGTCCATCACTTAAATTGTTGGCCCACCGGTGGATAATTCAATCTAGTTAGGAATAATTGAAAGACCTCGCAGTCGTGAGGCCGTCATGGAGTCCCTTCAAAGAGAACACAGAAGAATTATTTGATGTTTTTTTTACATTCAGGAGATTTTTCGCTTGTATAGCTGGCTACTGCGTAGCAGTCACCTGATAGCATTTTTTTACCCGCGGCGCTTAGGGCTGGCCTTGGACATTTCAGAGACCGACCGGGATGTCTCACTCAGGGTCAGGTAGGCTCGAACACACAACCTTCAGCTTCCAACGGAAGTCTATTGTTAGGAGAGGTCGATACGCTACCCACTCGGCCACCGAGCTGGTAATGTTTCCTCTTGGTGACAAAGCTAAACGTCTACAGAATCAAC
>SDVV010008670.1:0-17096 GCA_016164225.1 Gammarus roeselii | reverse complement strand
CTAGGCCTACTCTGTATCCGCGCTAGAATTACCCTTTTAAAATTGTTAAATTTCTTTATGTTAAACTTTATTTGTAGCCGCACCAAATTTGCTTGGTGCCTGTGTCAAATTTATTGTGTTAATTTGCTACTTAGATACTCTTTTAGACCAACTCCAGCTACGTTTAAACCTGCTGCGACTGCGTTTAAACTGCTCTTAAACTCTTAATCTACGCGTCATCTAATTCACAACTCTTCGACCGCCCTACGGGGGAGTCTGCATTAACTTCGCGTTGGGACTCCGGTGTAACATTAAAGCAAATAATAAAATAAATCAATAAGCCTAAAGTTACAGTTGAAACGCATCCGTCCTTCAACGATACCAAACGGATTATATACACCTCCCGTTACACGCCTACATCAGACCTCAGTGCTTTCGCTGTAGGTCTAGCTGAAGACTACGGAGTTACCGAAGTTCGTCAAGCAACATGGATAAAATCACGTAACGCAAATTCTACTGCATACCAAATTACCTTTCCGAGACATGACGCACCAGAATTCATAGTAATCCCGGGTGAACATGGAAGAACCAAAACCTACCCAGTAGCAATATGGCCCTCAATGTGCAAACAATGCCTAGAATACGGCCACGTCATCGCATACTGTCAGCCACACACACCCCAACATTGCAAGAAATGTGCTGGCGAGCACGACAGAAAAGACTGCACAGTCCGCCAACCTAAATGCTACCACTGCTCATGCATCCATGAGGCAGGCGACCGCGACTGCCTAGTACATATGGACCAAAAAGAGACAACAATCACACAAAATGAACGCAGAGTAACACGGAAGCAAGCTATCCAAATCTGGAAAGACGAAAACCCAAAAGGTTTCAATTATGCCAAAGCAGTCAAATCGACAAGCCAACCAAGCTCCCCCGACGATATCCACACATCAGAACAACATTGTAACAAGACCCCAACACTCCTATCTAGCTGCAGTGCTTCCTCACCCAGCCCTGCGACCGGCTCCGCACCAGAGACGCGCAGTTCTAGAAATGATTTATGCAAAGACCTGGAGGACAACGAGATGATGCATCTCCGCAGTTGACTACACAGCAAGGCTCGCTACTATAAAAACGAAAAGACAAAGGGATGCGGAAACCTCCGATATCCAGGCACCACTGAGCAAGAAGATCATTGACAACACCCAAATAACGACCCGCCAGGATCAAATCTCCGAACTATTTTCACCTGCCTCGAATGTGGCTCCATTCGTGGAAAACCACTGCGAGGGACGAGATCCCCCGTTAACAAACCCGACTCACGAACACACCATTAGCGAGAACGACCATGACCTGGCTGACAGCTCATACCTAGAAAAGCTCATACGCGAGACCTCCGCACAACCAGACATATTACCTAGCCCAAATACCTAAATACCTCTCACTCCACACAATCATCCACACAGACTAAAAAGGCTACCACAGAAGAAGAGCGCGCTCGCTCACGAAGCAAACACAGAAAGCACACACCCTCGTCTCCCCACAAGAGCATTCGCAGCCGTGACCGCAGCAACCACAGCAAACCACCGTCCACCGAAGGCAGACACTCCCGTGAACACTTCCAGCCCGAAACCCCTGGGCAAACCCCAAAACACGCGCACCACAAAAGCTTCAGCAAACCACGCGACCACTCAAGATCATCAAGATCAGAGTGCGAACAGCCTTAAAAATGTCCACCAAAATACTCCAGTGGAACTGCCAGGGACTCAGAAACAAGAAAGACGAATTACTATCCCTAATCGACACCCATAAACCTTTAGTGATTGGCCTCCAGGAGATTAAACTCCGAGAGACCGCCACCCTCAGAATCCCCCAATATATCGTACACAGCCGCGAAGGCCACACCAACGTGACTGCTCACGGCGGAGTGGCACTAATGATTCACCAAAGTGTACCTCACCTTCGTCTTCCCCTGAGGACAGAACTCAAAGCTATCGTCGTAAAGATATGCATCTCAAGGCCAATAACAGTGGCATCCATCTACTCGTCAAGAAGCCATGACCTCTCTGAAGCACTAATGACCGAATTGCTAAACCAACTGCCCTCACCAGTGCTCCTTGAAGACTTCAACAGCTACCATGAAACATGGGGATGCATGAGAACAGACCTCAGGGGAGTGATAATGGCTAACACCATACTCACTCACAACCTGGTCCTTCTCAACGACGGAAAATCCACCCGAATCACCCCCGAAAGTGAAACTGCCATCGATTTATCCATATGCTCCCCCACTCTGGCACCCCAACTCGTTTGGGGAGTTCTGCCTTCAACACACGACAGCGATCATAACCCAGTCATCATATCGCTTCTCATCAACCAACCAAGAAACCCTGTCCCACAAGAACTTCGATTCAACTACCGGAAAGCCAGCTGGATGGAATACTCAGCGCACATCGCGTGGAGTGATATGGGCAACATCTCCGAAACCACGTCTGAACACGAAATCATCGCCCAACTATTTTGTATTTGTTATATAATTATGTATCGTTCGACGCCCGCAGGGGCCCAGCAGGGTGGCGAGCGACAATTTCGCGTTGGGGCTCCGGTGGAGTGCGGAGGCGGCTTCTGCTCCAACTACGATAAACCCACCGCCCTACGGGAGAATCTGCATTAACTTCGCGTAGGGTCTCCGGTGGAACATGAAAGCAAATACAAATACGTTAAACCTACTCTGTATCTACGTTAAACCTACTCTGTATCTACGTTAAACCCACTCTGTATTTACGTTGAACCTAATAGTAGTGTATAACGGCACAAAACGGCCATCGAGGCAGTTTTATCGACGGGCGTACGAACGTGCGACCTTGGGGCGACCATGTAAGCCGGAGTAAGCGGCGGAAGGCGGACGGGACGGAGGTAACTGAGGTGAATGCCTCTTTCGGACGGACGGACATCTTTCGGATTATTCATAAGGTATGTTTATAGGTTATTAATGTAAAAAGGTTACATAAATAGAACGCTTACATATACATATAGGTATTTGCATTTTAATGCTGGGCATACTGTATTGCAATTTCGCTGCATGGCATGTTCATTATATGAATTTTCATTGCTAGTCTTCTGAATGTTTAGGGGGATTGATGAAATACATCTATAACACAATTTTTATTGACTATAAATCTAACTGTTACAAAATCTTCATGCAGTATCAAAGGTTAAAACTCAACGCTTTCTTACACGAATGTTGAGTTCTGAACACGTTCATGATGATTTTTTTCTACCTTTGCATAATTTCTACGTCGGTCGCTATTGTCCAATTTACACGTGGCATAGTTTCAATCGGTATAATGTTATTTACTCCGATTGTATTATCAGTGCCGTTGCGCTCTGATTTAGTTGCTCTTAGAGTAACTCCTTCGTTCATTTACTCTTATGAGCTATCTGACTCAGAGAAAAATATACTAATAAACATGTGACTGAAACATTATTTCAAAGGGAGAAAGAATCAGTTATGGATTTTTTTCAAGATGCAAATCATTTGCTAAGTGTGAATAGGATTGCCTAAATCAATGAAAGCATGGAAGCATTTCGTTTTAATTATCTCGCTTTGAAATAGTAGGTGAGATTGCTCCTATATGATTAATCCATGTTTACATCATTCAAAGCGGTTGGATGCTTGGTACTAGCTTGATATTTAATAGAGGCAACGTTTTGTGTTATCCACCTATTTATTTCATAAGTATATAATACCTATAAGAATTGTATGGCTTATAAGTTTGGCAGCTAACGGGTCAATGTTTATATTTCTTAGGATGCAGTAGCTTTGTTACGAGATTCTATCTACCCCCCATTACGTATTATCCAGTTTTGAACCAGATATATCTGCGTTACCATGTTCCAAATGTTTCGTTATCGAGCTCATGTAGATTGTTCGGGTAGTCATATATCGATTTTTTGTACAGCGAGTATCGGTTGGATGCCTTATAGCGAGAGTACCTGAACGATATGGATTTATTGTTAGCCATTATATTGTGTTAGGTATATTTAGTAATGATCGGTTGATTCATGTTGAATTTGTACTGTTTCCGGAATTTTGAATAGTTATCTCATAGTTGTAGGAATTTTTAGAACATTTTAGGTTTGCATCGTCCTTATAGCACACTATTTCAAGCGTAATTTGGTTGGTTATTGCATCATTCTTTTTGCTTTATCATAATTCGAGCGTTTTTGTATATTTTCTTTCAGTTTTGTAGGTTTACTGTAGAGTTTTCATCTTCACTGCAATCTGTTGGTTATTTATACAATATCGGAATATTAGAATATTTTCAAGTTTCTATCTGTAATGTAAAACATTATTTCAGGTATAATTTAGTTACATATTGTATATGTTTAGTGTTTTATATATCTTCTCACATCGTGGTCCAATGTTTGGCGTGAATATTATAGATACAGAAGATTCCATTTGTTACAAACTTGGTCTTGTTGTTACTTTGTTGTATATTTAGTGTAGGAACATACTTCAATGTGTTGGAGAGTTAGAGTGCCCCCTAGGCAAAAGCTCGTTGTGGTTTTGTTTATTTGTATAAGTAGACAGATTTACTATGATGGATACCCTAGTGTATTACAATTTTTAATATCTGTTAGGGCAGAATAGAGAATGTTATTTGGCTACCTCTATAGTTGTTGTATTTTTTTCCACGATAATCATAAGAATGTATGTTTAAGAGGTGTAAATACGGGCTGCATTTTTGTGGAAATTAGTCATTGATCTCTAGCAAGGGTGTAGCTTAACGTTTTAGAAGACGATTAACTGGATGGAGGGGGCCTGGTGTAGAGGCGGCTTCCCCGCTTTGGTGGTCATTTGAAGTTCGTCCAAGTTCAACGTGATTTTGTAAGTTCTTGTGAATGTCTGTCTTTCCGTGGGCTTGTTAAAGAGGTTATCTGACAAGCTGCTAATCCTTGTAGTGATTTATTTGGGTCGTCAGTGAACAGAAGCCCAGCTTGTGACACACACGCCCGAGACTCATGTCAGGCCAATTTTTGACCACTGTACCTGTGTCTAGATTTTTGGTTATGTCCAGGATGTGACTTTGCTCGACGTTGTTCAGAGAGGATAGACTAAACAGATGCCTGGTATGTCTGAGGTATTTTACCACGACTAGGTGTTACCTCTAAATTTGTTATATATCAGTGGAAGATTGCTGAGAAGTGACCTATTAAAGCATTGTAGAGTTCGTTGTTATGACAGTAGGCTTGGATTTTTTCCTGCTAGAGACATAGCATCAGTTAGGTCTAGGATTTTGTTATAGATTTGAACGGATACTTTTAATATGATTATTTGTTATGCATGAACTCTGTGTTAAATTGCAGATACTTTCGGTATAGCTGTTATGTTAGTATATGATATTTTTCATGAACCAGATCACCTTATGAGTTAAAATACAGGATCATTTATATTTCCATTATTTACAAGATCGGTAATGCATATCAGCATCATGTATTGATTGACTATACACCTCTCATTGGTGTAGGATTTATCATATGTGTGGAGTAGGATAAAACGTATATAATAGTTGATCAATGCTGCTTAGACTAAAGTAGAAAAACTTATCTAGCAATTTTATTGCTGTTATACGTTTATGATGAACTTCATAGTATTATACCTTAATTTGATACAAATTTGCCTAATTTCATGGAATGTTGGGTTTAAAATACGCTTAATGGGATGTAATGATCCAAAATACTGATATGTTTTTACCTCTTGACATTGGATTTGGGTCCTGTTCCATGTCGTCTTGGAAGACTAATCTACCGGATTTAAATAGAGTGTTAGTTTTATCATTCTTCATTACTTTTACGTTCATCTCAATTATGTAACCGATCGCATGGCTTTACAAGATGCTTATCCCCGCATGTCTTACTTATATAAATGTTGGTTATCCGTTTGCGGTTTATACACCTAGAAGTTATTGATTAATTCATGCTTTGTTATGACATTGCGTTAAAATTCAGAATATCTGACTTATTAGAGCATTCACCAGATCCACTGTTGCCTTTTTCACTATTGGTTTGTAATGTAGAGGGGCCGTAAACCTTGCCTATCCCAACCTAATCTAATCAAGGATTATATTTTTTTCACCCGTTTTCGTACTTATAGCGTGTATTTCTTCATTGATTTAAGCTTTATTCATATCAAATCTATCCACTTGACTCAGTAATTTTACCAATCTTTACCAGTTTATGTATCTACATATATATTTTTTCAACTTAGCTTGTACAAGTCCAGTAATATCGACTAGTTTCAAGTAATGTTAGGTGATCGCTCGTTAGTAGACGTCGAGTTTAAACGTTTCTGTAAGCTTGCCGCATATGTCTGTTATTGTTATGGGTGTTGAAGCGTTAGTAAATTTTATGTATAGTTTTGTTGTTTGAATAAGATTTTTTGATGTAATGTTGGATGTGTTGCTCCTACTGTTTTCGTCTATTATAACTTATATTGAATAAATTCACTAAAACATTTTTACTTAAGATCTGTGATGTAAGGTCTGCAGTTTACAAGATCTAGGATATAAATCATGTCTAAGGTACATAATAAGCGAAATATATATCAATGTACGACAACATAGATCAAATATCAATGATTGCAGAATAGGGTTCCTTTCTTTAACCTAATCAATCACACCAAGAAGTCCATATTTCAGGCTTATAAATTGTAATTATTCAGGGATTTATTCGTTATCCATATTAAATCCCTCCACATAGTTCTATTTTAACGTACCTTTTTTCAATACCACACACACCAGGTACACACACATACGTGCGTTGTACGCATAGGCAGGGCCGGTCACGGCATAATATTGTCATTTTTAAGGTCTGTACCGGTACTAAGTAGACGCATACAATCATTTATGCAAAAAGGGTTTGCATTCACCGCCGGATACGTTAATACCTAACCATCTTAACCATTAATTATAAATTTTTCATTCAAATTTTATGGTTATGTATGATATTTGGTCATTATTTTGTGGGATTTACATATTAAATCTCTCCGCATGGCTCTATTTTACGTTTTTTTAAATATCACACACCAGGTACACACTCACGCTTTGTACACATATGTAGGGTCGGTCACGGCACAATGTAGGGAATATCCAGGTGTCGATACTGGCACAATGTAGACACATACACACAATTGTTTGCATATTCAGTGGCAGTTAACATCTGTAGCAGTTTACCTCTGATCTGTGATTTTTTTTTCCACTAGAACAAAGTCCCTTTCTTTTGTTAAAAGATATTTAATGTGGATCAGCTTCACGGCATCTTGGGTTAAATGAACTAATCATCCTAACCTAACTTAACCTTCTCTAACCAAGAATTATGTATCATCGATCGAGATTTCCTGCTTACGTATGATATTTATTCATGCATTTATGTTATATTCATATCCACTCAGCTCAACATTTTGCTCTATTTTTTGCAGTTTTTAGTACTCTTCAAATTTTGATTGAGTAATCACCCTCCCCACAATTCTACATCACTTCTGCAAATTTATTCACACCCATCGATATATACACAAAAAAAACTCCACACTGTTCTTTATACTACCTACAACTAATTTTTTCTACTTAGTGGTCACTCTCGACCCCTATTAGTTGGAGAGGCCAGATTTTTCACACAAACGAACACTTCGTCTCATACTGGGTCTACCACATTTACTTCCATATCTCCTGGCACTGCATCTTTTAACGACTTGCACGTCGGATTTGCCCTTTCTTTCCTATAATTTTCATATTTTTGACTATGAATTCGTTTCAGATGTCACCACACATTCCTCGTGGATTTGTTTCTTCAATTTTTTCACACATTTCAGACCCCCTGTTACCCCATTACTTCCGAACAAAATATGTCTCAAGCTATACCCCATCCTTCCACAACAGAATCATAAACTTGACTGAGCATGATCTGATCTAACTCTGATTTACATCCTACCAATTTGCAACACCTCCAGCTCATTTACCCCAAGATAGGCTTATGGGTATTGTTTCACGCCTTGAAGCATTCTTCTACAGAGTTCGACAATTCGATGTTACCTCCGACTGACACGATGTTTGCAATTCATTGCTTAACCTTTGAGTTTTAGGATAATATAAACATTTGATTAAGGATATACAGGGCTTATTACTGTAATATTAGTACCTACAGATATTGCGTGATACATAAATACTTTCTACCTCATTGTTTTGAATTTGTAACAGCATGGTTCGTACATCCAACCATACACATCACTGTTTCAGTTTCCTCTCAAAATCCTTCATATAATCCATCATATCTTCGATACAAATACCGAAGGCTGTTCCATCCCCGTGAGTCCGTATATGTAGTTTTCCTTCTCTGTGAACTTGAATTATTCAAATATTCTCTAATTCAATATATGTCCGATCTTTTTCCGAGAGAAATTGCTGCATTCGCTCCAGATTTGATTTTGTTCGTAGGTAAAAAAAAAATCCACCACCTTAGCTTATTACACTTGTGAAGGTCTTCTGCTTGAATCATATCAATTTCAAGATTTACCTTCAAATTTCCTTTGAACTCTGTTACATACAACTGAAATGCATCGAAATCGGTTACCCAAATCCTGCTTCCTTTATTCTTCATTCATTTATGAACAATAGGTTCCACTCTTATGATTTTGCTCCACGCATTTGTAGATAATTGATATCTCCATCAGTAGTCAATCTATGTTCGAACCAAGCCAAATGGTCTTCGGAGATTTTTTGCATCAAACATTCGTAAACCAATTTTTGAGGCGTGAACATTCACTTTATTTATTCTAAGACTAAACGTCTGTCTTGTCTTGGTCTCCACGCAACACTTACTCCAATCTCGGCATGCAGCTACCTATTATGAGATTACATGTTTCATTTGCAAAACATTGGGCTTGTCATCGATCGCCCTGGTCATCAACTATGTATGTATATACGTGTATAAGGCTGTGTACGTACGTGCATGTGTATGTCCAAGCGTGTACGTGAACATGACTTTAAAAAAATATAACAATTTAAAATTCAATATCATTTTAAAATTCAAAATATAAATAAAATTTCCCATTTTTCGACGACCCGACCTGTCTTCGGTAGCCAAGTTATTACTTCAATAGACCGATTTTGCTTTGTCCGGGCGTTGAATAATTTAAAATTTTATTGAAATTTTGAATTTAAAATTGTATTTAATTTTACATTTTGTTATATATTTTTTCAACTCTTGTACACGTACATACGCTTGAACATCACATACACGTACGTATACATCCCTGTACACGTACATACATACACAGTTGATGACCAAGGCGATCGATGATAGGCCTAATGGTTGTAATGTTCGCCTAATGCTGTATCTACGTTAAACCAACTCTGCATCTACGTTAAGCCTACTCTGTGTCTACGTTAAACCTATTCTATATCTACGTTAAACCGACTCTGTAATAGAAATTCTTGTGCAGGGGGTTGTCAAGTTGATGGAGAGAAGGGTTTTGATGACTGGGTTATGGCCAGTGGTGTTATGTAGAGTACAATCGCGAAAGAAAATAAATTTATGGTTAGTCTCCAACCGGAAAACCAAAGAGACTTTTCCCACGTTGAATCTAAGTTCATATATAAATTTGTTATGGTATTACATCTGGTAAAAGTTTCGTAATGGATAATATTGATTAAATATCCGATGAGTTCTGAATTCAAACTGGAAATGATCGCAGATTTTTTTTTTTCAATCTTAAGATTTTTCTTTCGCTACTGTTCTTTTCGAATGAAATCTGTTGTGAAGAAACCGGTAGAGAAATTCTTCTGTGCTAGCCAAATCGCTCATCTGAGATTGTCTCTGGCATTCCCACCTTTCATGGTAGCTGTGCAAGTCTCTTGGTAAGAATACAGGAGTGTAATTGGCGGAACAATTCGGTCATAAATGTTTCAGACAGTAGGAGCATCGTGACTGGTAGATACACACCATTGTTATAGGTATTGCAAGGCATAGCGTCGCAGCGACTGTTTGAAATTCTGTTTCCTGGGGGAAAGGAAGGTGGGGTATGCATGATATTGGGGAATTGAGAAGGTGACATTACCTCTGAGTTTAATCTACTGTAGACCTATCACCAACGGTTTATGGGTACAAATTATGGATAGAAACTTCTTTTTTATAGTGTTTGTGCTTATTTTCTTCCACCGGTGTTTGTGTTGTTCACTTCGAATGGGATTTACTGTCAGACCTTGATTGTCTAGAGTGGTCACCTGGTTTCTTGGAACATCCTTAGTGCTCCTGCCTTGAATGTTCCTGGGGCCCTGGATCGGGAGCATTCGTAAGAATGTCAGCTTCCTGGAGTACGTGGTCTCCTAGAATTACTGCGTTCGCGGCTGTGAGTGCTTTGGTAGGTAGAGAAGGTTATCCATGCATTTTTTCTTTCACGAGTGCTTTGAACTGTGGGATTGTCTTGGTAGCAGCCGGTGAGTTATTAGAGTCAGAAAGGGGTGCAGAGCTTTTTAGCTATTTCGGTCGTGGGTGTTTTGATACTGGTTTTATTTACGTCCTCACATTGACGAGGATCGTTCTCGCTGGTAAAACGTTCTAGTGTAGAGTAAGTTGAAAAACTTAGAGCCCTTGTGTTTGTTTTCGGACGTAGTCTAGGTTAAGATAGATACAGGGTTAAGGGTTACGGTAGTACTTCTCCATCTGAAAAGATTCATGTTAATCGGTTGTTGTCTCGAGCCCGACGAGCTGCTGTTTGTGAGCCGTTGTTCGTCTTTCTGCTTGTGGTAATTGGGAATGGGGCGCCCCTAAGTCGTTGTATGAGATATCTACGTTTTTTCGTTTTATTGCGCTTGTGTAGTGGTGGGGCCCGTTGTGTGGTCAGCTGAGCTACACCCGGGTAACCATGGGCTCGTTGTTATAGCCGCTCGCATCTGCTAGGAGAGCGGTTGTTGGGCTTGGGGCGGTAATGTTGCTGCTAAGAGGATGGGGGGGGAGGTAGTGTCAGAAAGTTGCGTCGACAATGCATGGGTATAGTCTACCTGTGTTACTTTTTTTGGTACATTTAACTCCTGTGGCGTAGTTAAGTCGGGTTGGATGTTCGCAATGCCAGTTTTGCATAGATTGTTTCCTTGTGTCTTCGCGGTTAGTTGGTAATGCAGTAAATTCTTCTTGATCGATGTGTTCTGGGCAGTCACGGTCGCTTACCTCGTGGAGACATAAACAGTGATACCACTTAGGTTAAAAGGCTTGCATTCCTCGACTCTTATTTGCCGGCGAATCTGCTACAGCATTGAGGCGCATCAGGCTTGCAATGTTTGATGACGCTGCCGTATTAGTCATTTGTTACCCATCACTGATAATATCACAACAGGGTAAGTTATCGTTTTCCCTTATTCGGCGGGAATTTCGAGAATTTCGGAGTGTCTATTCTTTGAAAGGTAATCTGGAATGCTTTGGAATAGAGGGTTTTGTGATTTGATCCCTTGTATTAAAGAAACCTCGATAACTCATCAATCTCTCCAAGCCAGCTGTAAAGGAGCTCAAGTAAGTTGTATGGTTGAAACAGAGTTTATATTTCGTTAGGTGGTATTGGAGGACGAATGTAGTTTGACTGTTGCTTTCTTTTGGTCACGTGGTTATTTTTTGCAATTCAATACATAGTTTGAATTTTGCGACGTGGGTTAGGAACTTCGAGCCTCGTCTACGGATGCTGTCTGGTTTTCCTCTCAGTTGTTGTAAGAGTGATCACATCATAATGAAGGGATTCCTTGAGGGAGCAGATTTGATTGTACTGCTATCTACGAGCGTTATGAGGAAGCGTGTAGGAAATAGTGCCGATCCTTTTCCAGGGTGGTAAGGTCAACTGAGAAGGAAGGCATCTAGGTGATGGCCTATCGTCAGCCTATTATGGTTTTCTTGGAGCAGTCTTCCTGTCCCGTGGGGTAGATGTTTTCTTTTTAATAAAGCCAAAGATTCCGTGATTATTTTTCTTATTTCTGTTTTTCTGTTTTTAAAAAGCAGCGCATCTTAAGACCGTAGTGATGTGTCTTTTGGATACTATGAATTTAGCTATGTATGCTTCGTCCACGCGGTACTCGTATTTTATGAGTCCGGTGATGAACTCGTCCGCTTGCACTCTTCGAGTAGATCGGGTATGGTGTGATTAGTCACGTATTTTAGCTCATGCTGGTCTCAGAGAAGAGCGTCGGTCTGAAGTTTGTTTTACTTTGATGGGTAAGCTCACTTCACCGTTGGTGATGTTTAAGAGTGGTCTGCCAGTACTGGAGCATAGTCCATCCACCTGGTCGGAGACTGACGTAGTCATCGGAGAGAAGCACTTGCTTGGGTCGCGGGATTCTTGGCTTGTCGGTTCTTCAGGAGTTTGTTAACTTAAAGCTACTATAATGACAAAATCCTCGAACCTCGTTAGATGTTTTTGATTGTACTGGAGGTTGCGGTGCAGTTTTCAGTTTCTTGCTCTGAACGACGAGTCTCTTTGTTTAGCCAGTTTTGCATTTCATGTTCGCGTGTTGTCGGCTTGGTGTTGCGGTCATGGGTTTGGTCGTCTCCTGCCGAGGTGGCGTTATTCACGTAATTTTGTATTCATCACTCGGGTGGGGATGCTGGCCCCTCTTGAACGGGGATTGTTCGTGCCGATTTCTGGACTCAACGGTTTTCGTCAGGGGTTCTGGGTGATATAACTCAAGTGGCCTCTTGACCAGTTTTTACAGAGTTTATTTCACGTTTTACGAACAAATTAGAGGCAAATTAACATGCAATATAGAGTTGCAGCACTAGTAAGGGACCAGCCTGGTGTACCTAGAGTGTTCTCTGCAAAGGTCTGTAAAACGTGATGAAAAGAAAAGTGAAAATACCATCCCAATGTTGCTAAAATTGAACATTCAAATTATAAGTCGAAAGGGTACCCTAGTGCATTGTGTGTTGTGGAGTAAACAAACTTGTCACGTTGATTGGAAAAGGCTGGTACGTATTTTTGAACGGTATCAATAGATGGCTGAAGGTCTACCCTTCCCACACATTATATGCCTGGATGCGTTGCATTGGTCGGGTCACTTCTCAGCAGAGCCTCATTTAAATTCACTTAGCAGCGTACAAAATGAATTCGTGTGACCACTGAATGAAGTACTAATGCTGATGCTGAAATAATTAGGGTGGGTGGAGATGATTATTCATTTTATAGATCATTAACACTTTATCTTAATATTATAGTATTTCTTCTTTCTTGGGCTCTATTATTTTGTTCTACCCTTTTTTCACGATGACATTTTGCATTGGTTTTCATTATATATATCGCGGTTGGTTGAGACAATGTGACCCAGAGAAGGGGGGTACTCGTGGGACCCGCGGGACTCGAGGCTTCGAGAACCAAGGGGACTTGGAAGGCCAGGAGGATTTGGGAGGACCCACTTGGACCCTTCTGGGGCCCTTTCGGACACTCTTGACACCCTTCGGGGCCTTTTGAGAAACTGGGACTCTCTAGAGGCCCCTTTGAATCCTGGAACCTTTGCTCCCTCCTTCCAAATCTATTTTAAACCCACTGTGTCTGCATTAAACCGACTCTGTAATTATGTTGATCCTACTCTGTATCTGCATTGAACCTACTCGGTATCTGTGTTGAACCTACTCGGTATCTGTGTTGAACCTACTCGGTATCTGTGTTGAACCTACTCTGTATCTACGCGTTAATCGTGCCCTATGGGGTAACCTATTATGACTCACGTTGAGGCTCTGGTGGAAATGAGGCCCAAATCAAATAAAATACGCTTTAATCCTACTCTGTATCTGCGTTAAACCTACTCTGGATCTATGTTAAACCTGCTCTGAGAGTGGAGTAAAGTACTACGAGACTGCCCAAAAATATAGGTACTACGAGACGGCCCAAAAATATAGGTACTACGAGACGGCCCAAAAATATAGGTACTGCGAGACGGCCCAAAAATATAGGTACTACGAGACGGCCCAAAAATATAGGTACTAAGAGACGGCCCAAAAATATAGGTACTACAAGACGGCCCAAAAATATAGGTACTACAAGACGGCCCAAAAAATACGTACTGCAAATATGCTTTTGTGAAGGAATTAGATTGGTCTTAATTAGTGACTCCATATATGCTTTCTGAAGGAATTAGATATAGGATGACAGTCTTTGAACCTATTATCGAATGTAATTGTAATGAAGTATGTTTTTGTTAATGTGTCTGACTCAAGCGCTATATATCTCGGACATTGTAGTTTTATGTTAAGACAAATTGATCTTGTGGTCAAGTTAGTTACTGATGGTACATAGAGATACCATGAACGCAAGTTTTTTGCGAGTTTGTCGATGTATTTGTTAGGATGTATATTATTTGTTAGTGTGTCTGACTTAGTCGCTGTATTTCTCGGACATTGTAGTTGTATGTTTTTTTAGTTATGTTCTGGTCGAGTGAGTTACTTATGGTACATAGAGACTGCCCGTGACGGGTGGGGAAGAGGGAAGGGGTTGACCGGAGTCAGGCGGTGTCCAAATCGCAAATGACAATTATCTTAATGATCTTTATATGTCAACTGTCACACAAAGATCTTATCTCGAGATATATGGTCCTCTTGGAGAATTGTTTTTTCTTACGGTATCTTTCAGTTTCCTTTCGGAATCTTATTGCTTTTATTTACGATTTCTTACGTACGAATTATATAGATGTAGGTTATTAGGTCTTGTCAACGCTATATATTGGAATATTTCGCAGGGTACGATACATAATACTATGTTTGTTATTGAATGACTCATTTGAATAACAACTTTTACTGCTCAAACCGAATTTTTAGGATAATCGATGTACTTATGCAAGAAATATGGTTATATTTTATATTGTACGATTGATATTATTGATTAAATCCACTCGGCTTGTCGCATTTAACTTTAAGAGTCAAGTCAAGATCCAATGTTAGGAACAAACAGATACGTTCACGTACTTTTTTCAGATGATTTTTTTCTGTAGACAATGAAACCAGACTTATTTATACATATTTATTAATGAAATACACATTTAGGGTTTAGGGGGTAACATTTACATTATTTATAAAGAGCATAATACAGGTGGACAGAAAAATAAATATGTATTTATTTGATTTACATAGGTACATTTACGTTTGTATGGGTTTCGTTTCTTTCCAATGCATATTTTTCAATGGGTATTTAGGTGGACAATGAGACAAGTTTATTAGTATATATATTTTTATGAACATAAGAGCATGCAAAGCTTATTTTACATTTTTATGATCATTTAGAGGATAAAACCTGATAAGGTTCATGTGCTTTCATCATTTCATGCGCTAGTGTCCTACTTCTGACTATAGCTCTATTTATTTTTCCAATACTGTACCCATGTGACCGCATTAGCTCGATCAATATACGCCCGTGTCCATTAGCGACCCCGCTATGATCGCATCTATACGGTTCTAACAGCAGACCTATCCTGTTTTTTTCTTATTGGTGTAGATTTGCGGTGTAGATATATTCGTTTTTTTTAGTGTTTTGTAAATCTTTTATCCTGATACAATATTTGACATAGTTATTTTAGATATAGAACAGACGATTTGTTACAAATTTGGTCTTGCTGTTAGGGTATTGTATATTTATTGTACGACCATTTAGGAGGAGTTAGAGAGACCCCTAGGCAAAAGCTCATTCTGTTTATGCTTGTTTGTGTAACTGGACCGATTTATTAGGATGGATACCATAATGTAGTACAATTTTTATGTAAATTATAGCAGAGTAGAGAACCTTATTTAGCTATTTTATATATGTTCCTGATGTTATGTTTTTTTTTGGCCAGTAGAATCATATGAATGTATGTTTAAGAGGTGTATGTCTGTTCTGCATCTTTGTGGAATTTTCGGCACTGATCCCTAGCAAATGTGTAGTTTACCGTTCAGATGATATTTTACTGGATGGATGAGTCCTAGTATAGAGGTGGTTTATACTCATTGGTTGTCATTTTGGAGTTCATCCATGTTCAACGGGATGTATCCTTGTTCGAGGCTGTTCAGAGACGATGGGTTAACAGATGCGAGGTACGTCTGTGGCATCGTATCATGACTGTGTTACCTCTAAATTTGTTATATCAGTGGTAGATTGCTAAGAAGTGACCTAGTAAAGCATTATAGAGTTCATTTTGACACGGTAGGCTTGGATTTGTACTCCCAGAGGCATAGCATCAGTTAGGTCTAGGAATTTATTATAGATTTGAATGGTATGATCGAATAAAATAACATTTTTCACATCAACTCTGTGTTTAATGTCAGTTATTTTCGGTATGGCTGTTATGTTAGCATACGATCTTAGTCATGAACCAGATCACGTCGGATATTGGAGTAGGATTCAACATCTGGATGCGGTAGGATACACCGTATATGATAGTTAATCGTTGTTGCTTAGGGTTGAGTAGAAAATCTTATTCAGTTTTTTTTAGATGTTGGTGTATATTTGATTTCATATGAATATATCGGTATACGATAAAAATTTGCCTATTTTCATGGGATGTTGGGTATAAAATACGCTTATTTGGATGTAATGATTCTAAAATTTGGTGTGTTTCCCCTCTCGACATTGGATTTGGGTCCGGTTCCATATTACCTTGGAGAAATATTCTACCGGATTTGTGTTGAGTGTTAGTGTTGAAATTCTTCAATAATTGAATGTACATCTCAATTATGTTATCCAATCGCAGGTCTTTGCTAGATGCTTATTCCCGCAAGTCTTACTTTTATAAATATTTGTATTTCGTTTGCAGTTTAGCCACTTAGAAGTTTTTTGATTAATTGAGGCTTTTGTAATGAGACTGCGTTCCCGTTCAGAATATTTGACTTTTTCGACCATTCACCAGATCCACTTTAACATTTTTCACTGAAGGTCTGTAATGATGGCCATAATCCTAACTCATTCTAACCTAAAATTAATAAGTATTGCATATTATTCCCGTTTCATACTTATGATAGGTATATTTCTTCACTGATTTAACCTTCATCCTTATCAAATCTAACCACTTGACCCTGTAGTTTTACCAATCTTTAGCAGATAGTGTGCCTACATTTAT
>SDVV010008669.1:0-17096 GCA_016164225.1 Gammarus roeselii | reverse complement strand
TGAATGCGGAGGCGAGTGGTCGCAGGCCTAGAGGTAGACCGAAGTTTGGATGGATGGATGGTCTGAAGCAGGCGTTGGGAAGAAGAGACATGAATGTGGAGGTGGCGAGAGAGCGTGCAATGAACAGGCGTGAGTGGAGAATGGTTGTGAATGGTTGATTTTGACGCTGCTCTGATGTGCTTTCCCGCCCTTGGCATCCCGCTCTCGGGATGGTCGTGGGTGGGGGGGGCGCGGTCATTATGACGCGGCGGGGGTAAACCAGTGAAAACTGTGGGCCCTGCTGCTGACGACGGTTCCTCGGTACATTCGGGACCCAGAGTGTAAGTTGAGGGGCTACCGGCCGGACCCTTTAGCACAAAAGGGCTAAGTTGTGTGAATGTGAGCGTGTGAGGGTGTGAGGTGCGCCTTGCCGTCGGAGACCCCCCTTTCTGGGGGATGCGGCCTAGTGTCTGTATCTGTATCTGTAAATCGAAGTTCTTGCGCGTCAGGAGTGTTTGGTTTAGTAAGGAGCGATATGATCACTGGGTTGTGAGCAGTCATGTGTTGAAATCAGGACTCCCCAAACGAGTAGGGGAGCTAAAGTAGGGGAACAGATTGATAAATCGATGGCGGTTTCACTTTCGAGGGTGATCCGTGTGGGTTGACCGTCGTTGAAAAGGACCAGGTTGTGAGTGTCTGGTGTTGGCCATTATCACTCCTCTGGGGTCTGTTCTCACACATTCCCACACTTCGTGGTAGCTGTTGAAGTCTCCAAGGATGAGTACGGGATGATGCAGTTGGTTAAGCAGATCGGTCATTAGTGCCTCCGTGAGGTCGTGGTTTCGTGACGAGTAGATAGATACCACTGTAATCGGTCATGAGATACATATCTTCACTGCGACAGCTTGGAGTTCTGTTCTCAGAGGGAGGAGGTGATGAGGTATGCTTTGATGGATCATAAGTGCCGTGTGCAGTCACATTATTGTGACCTTCGCGAAGGTGTATGACATATTGAGGGATTGTGGAGGTGGCTGTGTCATGGAGTTTGATCTCCTGGAGGCCTACCACCAAAGGTTTATGGGTGGAGATTAGCGATAATCATTCATCTTTCTTGTCTATATGTCCCTGGCAATTCCACTGAAGTATTGTGTTGTTGTTCATTTCGTATTTGTTTCACGTCCAGATTTTATTGGTCTGGAGCGGTCGCGTGGTTTGTAAGAACTTTCGTGGTGTTCTTGTCTATGAGGCGCAGGTGTCCTAGATCGAGAGCGTTCGCATGAGCGTCCACTTTCTGTAGAACATGATCTCCTCGACTCACTGCGTTCTCGGCTGTGAGTGCTCTTGAAGGAGGAGGAGGACGAGATAGTACGATCTTTGTATTTGCTTCTTGAGCGAGCGAGTTTCTTTTCTATGGAGTTTCTTTTTAAACATAATGATGGGCTGAGTAGTAGTCATTGGGATATTTGAGTCGAGTGCGGTGCATGGTCGATCAGTGGTTTGGGGTATCAATTCTTCGTTGAAGATTTTCAACGCGTCTTCGCGCAGGCAATAGTCGTTCTCACTTGTGAGATGTTCTGGTGATGGGTTCGTTAGCTGAGGGTTGAATACCTCACTTTGGTTTTCGCTGGGTGCGGTTGCAGTTAAGACGGTCAGAAGTCGTTCAAAGATCTGATCGAGGCGAGCTGTGGTTTGTCGGGTGCTGCTTATCTTTTTGCTTTGTGGCGAGAGGGTGTCGCGTATCCCGCGGTCGTCGGAGGAGGAATCTTCGTCTTTTAGCCTTTTGATTTTCGGGTTATTGGACCTCTCTCTCCTCGTAGTCGACCGAGGCGGCATCCATCGCTGTGTTCTCCTGGGCACTGGTGGATTCTTTGCTTGGGGCGCCCGCCTTTATTACGAGGGCGGTCGCTGGGCTGATAGTGGTATTGTTCGTACTGGAGAGGGGTGTTGTGGTCATGGTAATAGTTTATATTAACTGTACGCGAGTATTGTCTGATGGGGTAGACTTAGTTGTGATTTAACTGCTTTGGCGTAATTCAAATTACGGCAGTTTGGGTTTTCGTCATAAAAGATTTGGATGGCTTGTTTTCGTGTGACTCTGCGGTAATTTTGTATGATTGTCTTTTTTTTTTGGTCCATCTGCTTTGGGCAGTTGCGGTCGCCGGCTTGATGGAGGCCTAAGCAGTGGTAGCATTTAGGTTGGCGGGCTGTGCAGTCCTTTCGGTCAAGCTCGCCGGCGCACCTCTTACAGCATTGGGGTATGTATGGCTGGCAGTATTTGATGACGTGACCGTATTCCAGGCATTTTTTGCACATTGCAGGCCATGTCGCCACTGGGTAAGTTTTTGTTGTTTTTTCTGTTCGCCCGGGATTATTAAGAATTCCGGTGTGTCACGTCCTGGGAAAGTGATTTAGTGCGCGGTGGTGTGGATGTTTTGTGGTTTGATCCATTCTGCTAGGGAAACGTTGGTGATTCCATAATCCTTAGCTAAACCTACTGCAAAAGCCCTTAGGTCAGTTTTGGGAGTGTAGTTGCAAGTGTATATAATTCGTTTTGTAGCATTGAAGAACGGATGAATTCAGACAGTTACTTTGGGTTTGTCTATTTTGTTAATCCTTTGTATAACGTTACTTTGCTCGATATTTACGACGTGGGCCAGATACTTCTTTCCCTGTCGGTTTATGTTTATGGTCTGCCTCCCAGTTGTTTGGAGATTAGATTAGAGTGTCAAGGCTTTCTAGTGCACTGGAGTCAATGTCCTTCTGGCACCGAGCGTCAACTCAGCAGCCAGCGCTGCATCAAGTCATCAACAAATCATCCTCAGTCTCCGGAATTGTTTCGACTCACGGCATGCTTAGGTCACTACTGTTTATAGGGATATAGAGAGAGGTCACAAATGTGACCTACTCAAAGTGAGCAAAGAAACGGTGGTCCTCCGGGATGGAGGAGTTTATTAGCAAGTAAGATTATGTATGATCAATTTACAACAGATCAGATTTCAGCTAGGAGGAGTTGTTTGACGAGCGAGTTCATCATGGTGAATGGGTTCATTGAAGGAACAACTTTGTTTGCAGCGCTATCTACAAGCGTTATGAGGAAGTGGGAGGGTCAGCCTGAGGGGAGCGAATCACGGCTGCAGCCTCTCGTCGCCTGACTTTGTGCTCAGTTTGGTATTGCAGGATCTATCTCTCAGTCTTGTCCTGGGGGCAGTATTCGCGTCCCGTAGGGTGGCAGTTTACTTTGAAGTAAAAGCAGTGAGGTTCTTCGGATGGGCACGACAAGGGATCGTCTCGCTTATCGTGGTCGTCCTGGGAGCAATGTGAGCTTTTTTTTTACCGTTACAACTTTGGGTCGTGTGTCCGTATCTCTGTCATTTATAGCATCGCATCGGACGTCTTTCGAAGGGTTTAGCCTTGGTTTTGGCATCAAAGAAAGGTATGTCTATGTAGTTAGGTGGGGTGGGGTGGGGCAATTGAATTTGAGCAGAAGGGCCGTGGTGGTGTTTCTTCTCTGTTTGATTTTTGGTGCGATTTTCGCTTCAACTATACATTCCTCGTATTGGACGAGTCCGGTGATGAATTCGTCGGCTTCATCACTCGGGAGACCATCGATGTAAGTCAGGACTGGACTCATGGAAAAAGTTTGGTGTGGTATGATTTTGCATGTTTTTCTGCATGTTCTGTTTATGGAGAGTATAGTGTCACTTTGAAGTTTTGTGTCTACTTTAATGGTGAAGCTATCGTCACCGCTGGCGGTGATGTTGGGAATTGGACGGCCAGTCATGAAGCCCAGTTCTTCTCGTAGTTTATATGGGCAAATATCTGGTCTGTTATTTACATCTAATGCCATTTTCAAGTGTTCGGGAAATTTAGGGCCATTGTTGAATAGGTTGTGGTCATCAAATCGTGTGTATTGTCTCCTCTTTACGTTTTTTGGTGTTCCAGCGTTACGAGTTTCGGCTGGGAGGAGAGCGATGTTATCGGAGAGGTCAGAGGCGAAAGCACACTAACAGGTTACAGGTTCCCTGGCCTCTATCCTCTTCATCAGCTCATCCAGTCGGGTATTCATAGATGCACTAAGGTTCTCGGGTTTAGCGAGGCGTTCGCCGACTTCACTGGAGGGCGCCGAGCAGTCCTCAGTCTCCATCTCGGGAAGGCCCATCATTTTGCATATCTTGCCATGAGTATTCTGCATTCCGGTTATATTCGCGTCCAGCTTAGAGACGCGTTCATTTGTGTCGTCGATTACGACCTGAGTCAGGTCTCCTGTCGACGAGGAACTTCTGAGGGGTTAGTCTTTCTTTCTGGCTGACTTGTTTGAGTGCGACGCTCTGGAGGGGCCGTCAGCTTCACTCCGATAGGCATGGTCTTGCCCATTGTTTGATCCCCGGCTTCTACTCGGGGATCTGGGTAATGAAGGTGGGGGCTTCTCTACATTTATCTCTCTTCAATTTTTTTTTACATTCTTTACACAATTTTTTGCCCACCAATTGTCAGCTCACCTCTTTGTGCACTTATAGGGGGGGGGGGGGTGTAGCTACAAACTGAAAGGGGGGAGGGTGGAGGGATCTTCTCAATCAAATTATATTTACACAAAGGGACAAATAAATATAGGTGTGTAACGAGGACATCGCAGGGAGGCGGTGTCTAATTGCTCTCGCTCTACGGAGATGACAGTCGATCACTCCAATTTAGTAAAGAACTTTAACCTCTACGAGACGGAGCGATATTCGGCTTAGAGTGGTGACCGGATCTTATTTTGATACAGCAAAAACACAAGCTTCTATATCCTGGGAAACTTGCAAACTTTGGAGCTTAGACGCGAAGAACAGTATGCGATGGTGTTTTAGAACTAACTGGTCACTCATTGGTTACGATACTGCCTCTGCGCAAAGCTATATATTACGTGCCTGACGTTGCAATTGGATGCCCAAACTATTAGGTATGGTAAGAAGGCAGCCAGAACTATCTGGTTGAAATATAGGGTCACTCACTCACTCAGTCAGTCATTGCTAGTCACTATGCGGAACCTGGATCTGAATGTTTGAGCCTCTAATTGTGTGTTCAGTCATTTCTAATTATTCAACAAAACCAGGATGTGGTTAAGAAAGGTCAAGATGGTAGCTGCCTAGAGGCCAACTCATAGACAGTTGGCGCTTGCAGGGAGGATGAAATACATTTGGTAACGTGGCAGCTTCCGATGGGTAGTGCGTTAAAACAGCTAGTTGGATGTTGCCAAAGGACAAGACGTTTTCCTTGCATGCGCCAGCTGCTCCCCATGTGAATTGGCTCTTGTTGGAACGAACAATTCTTCTATGTTTAAAAATTTCCAGTAAAGTGTATAAAAGTTAGTTTTTTATCATAAATGTTTTTTGTAGCTATATTATAATGTTGAAATATAGGGTTGAAATATATAAGGCCTTGTAGCCGGGGCATTAGAATCTTGCTACCGTATCCACCGCGTGTCATAGAAGGCGACTAAAACGACGCCCCGTAGCCGGAAGTAGAATCGTGCTAGCGTAACCCCTGCGTGTCGTAAAAGGCGACTAAAAGGGGCGGAGCGAAGGGGCTAGGAATCCCGTTCTCTGTAAAACCCTTCCTCAAAGACGGCAAAACGAGCGTGGGGAGAAGAGACTCACACCTCTCCAAACCCTATGGTTAGGGTCGCTGAATGTGCGTGGCTGTAGTACGAATGAGGTAAAGAGGAACGAGATCGACGAGATATTTGAGAGGAGGAAGTTGGATGTGTTGGCGCTGAGTGAGACGATATTGAAAGATGGCGAATGTGAGTTTGGTGTGGTAAGTGGAAGAAAGTCTGGTGTGGAGGAAGGTTGGGCACGAGAAGGTGTGGTCCTGATATTGAGTGATCGGTTAGCTCGTAGCGCTACCGACTGGGAGGAGGTGTACTTAAAATTGATGTGAGTGAAAGTTAAGTTAGGCGTAGAAAGATGGGCATTTGTGAGTGCTTACGGAACTTGCAGCGAGAGGAGTGAAGAGAAGATGGAGCAATTCTGGACTGACCTGAGTGAGTGTATTGAGAGTTTTGTAGGTCATTTCAATGCAGTTGTACTGTGTGTCCTTAATGCGAGGGTTGGAGATGTAGTGGTGGAGAATGTGATAGGAAGATATGGCTTTCCCGGTAGAAATGACTGTGGAGAAAATCTCATAGTTTCAAGCATGGAGCAGCAGCTGGTAGTCGGAAACAGCCTGTTGAAGAAGCGAGACATCCACTAATACTCATGGGTAAGGATGGCCTATGGTGCAGTGGTGGAGAGAGCACCGATAGATTTTGAGCTGATATCGACAAGAGTGGTGGGGAGGCTGTTGGATGTGCGGGTGTTGAGAGGGGAGGGTGGAGGAGTGTCTGACCATCCGATGGTGGAAGGAAGATTAAGAGTGGAGCTGAAGTGGAAGTGCAACAAATGAGTGGGAAGAGGAAGAGAGGTAGTGAAAGTGAGTTGACTGAATGTGAGAAGTAGAGCCGAGTAGTTCCAGCAGGCGTGAAAATAACGTGAGAAGACAGGACCTGAGAGATGTGCAGGAAGAATGGGAGACGTTAAGGGATGCGTTGATGAGATGTGCGAAGAAGGTGTGTGTTGCGCGCCGCGTGGGCGTGTGCAGAAGGAAAGGTTGCAAGTGGTGGAACGTGGAGGTCATACTGGCGGTGGCACGGAAAAGAGGAGCGTTTGAGGAGCCAAGAGGGACGCTGTTGCCAGGTGGGGCAGACGGTTGTGCCAGAATTTCGAGGAGAACAAAAAGATGTTCTGGAACGAGGTGAAGAGGGTGAGAAAGTGAGAGACCGGAAAGGAGGAAGTGGTGAAAGATGAAAACGGCCAGTTGTTGTTGGTAAGTGGTGATGTACGGAAGAGGTGGCCCAGAGTTGTGATGAGTTGTTGAATGTCGAGGATGACAGAGAGGCTGACATTGTTGCTTTGGGTGGTGGTGCTAGGATGCCAGTTTAGGGAGAAAGACTTGTGGCGGACATTACCAGGGAAGAGGTGCAAGAGGCGGTGGACGTGATGTGAGCAGGGAAAGCCCTTGGTTTGGATGACGTTGCGACCGAGTGCCTGAAGAAGAGTGGAGTAACGATTGTCAAATAGTTGGTGAGATTACTGAACTTGTGTTTTGTGGCAGGCGTGGTACCGATTGAGTGGCGCAGTGCCTGCATTATTCCACTATATAAGGGCAAAGGAGATAAAAATGAATGCTGCAACTCGAGAGGTATCAGTCTGTTATGCGTGGTTGGTAAGTTGTACGGGAGAGTGCTGATCAGAAGGATTGGAGACTGTACGGACTGCACAATTGGAGAGGAACAGTGTGGCTTTTAGGAGTGGTAGAGGGAGTGCCGATCAGATTTCTGCAGTGAGACAAGTCTGTGAGAAGTACCTTGCCAAAGGCAAAAATGTTTTTTGGGTCTTCATGGATCTGGAGAAGGCATACGACAGGATTTACAAGGAAGCGCTGTGGAGGGTGTTGCGTTTGTATGGAGTGGGCGGATATCTGTTGAAAGCGGTGCAGAGCTTCTATGTTGGCAGCCGAACATGTGTCAGAGTGGGAAGCAAGGTGAGTGATTGGTTCACAGTGAATATGGGACTGAAACAAGGCTGCGTGATGTCTCCCTGGCTTTTCAACCTCGATATAGATGGAGTAGTCAGGGAAGTGAACGCGAGTGCGCTGGGTCGTAGCTTGGAACTGTTGAAAGCGAATGGGCGGAGTTGGCAGTTGAGCCAGTTGCTATTTGCTGATGATACGGCCCTGGTTGCAGATTCAGAGGAGAAGCTATGTAGGCTAGTGTCTGAGTTTGGTAGAGTGTGTGAGAGGAGGAAGCTTCGAGTGAACGTGGGTATGAGTAAAGTAATGAGATGCTCGAGGACTCGATGCGGCAAAATTAGTGTCACCCTAAATAGAGAGCTCTTGGACGAAGTTGAGTGTTTCAAGTATCAGGGCTCCCATGTGAAGATGACTGAACTAGTGGAAACTGAAGTGAAGGCGCGAGTGAAGGAGCGATGTAAAGTGTTGGGTGCACTAAAGAGTGTAATGAGCTGTAGGACGTTGGGGATGGAAGCAAAGAGAGGGCTGTATGAGGGTGTTGTTGTCCCAACTGTGCTCTACGGAGCTGAGGCTTGGGGGGTGAGAGCAAAGGAGAGAAGAAGGTTAAATGTTTTTGAGATGAAATGTTTGAGGAGCTTGGCTGGATTAACGCTGAGAGACCGGATCACCAACAACGTGGTTCGAATCAGATAGGGGATGGTGAAGAAGTTGGAAGACAGAGTGGATTCGCGTGTGCTGAGATGGTTCGGGCACATGGAGAGGATGGATGAAGGGAGATTGGTGAAAAGGGTGATGAAGGCGGAGGCGAGAGGTCGCAGGCCTAGAGGTAGACCGAAGTTTGGGTGGGTGGATGGATGGATGGTGTGAAGCAGGCGTTGGGAAGGAGAGACATGAATGTGGAGGTGGAGAGAGAGTGCAATGAACAGGCGTGATTGGAGAATGGTTGTGAATGGTTAATTTTGACGCTGCTCTGATGTGCTTTCCCGCCCTTGACATCCCGCTGTCGGGATGGTCGTCGGTGAGGGGGGCTCGGTCATTATGACGCGACGGGGGTAAACCAGTGAAAACTGTCCGGGCCCTGCAGCCGACGACGGATCCTCGGACTGGACTCGTGACCCTGAGTGTATGTTGAGGGGGTACCGGCCGGACCATTTAGCACAAAAGAACCAAGTTGTGTGAGTGTAAGCGTATGAGGGTGTGAAGTGCGCCTTGCCGTCGGCCACCCCCCTTTCTGGGGGATGTGGCCTAGTGTCTGTATTTGTAAGTAGACGCGGGACATGATGGCGAAGGAAGGCAAGTTGAGAATTACTCTGCTGCAAAGAATGTAGCTACTATTTCTAGTGCTCAAATAAAACCCATTGCTAACACTGTCCCACTCACCACGTAGCTGCGACGCCAACACACTCTCATCAGAAAGTGTTGCCAGTCTAGCTCACCTGGCAGCTGAGTGTCGCGCTGAGCTAATACTCTGATAGCTAATGTTATCAGGATGGTCGCGGTGGCGCGGTCGTCGGCCCCCCGGTACCACAACACGGTGACCCGCTCCTCCTCCTCCGCGCACCGGGCGAGGAGGGCCACGGCCTCCAGCTGAGGTGAGGCAGGGTGGGTGCTCTAACAGCGCAGGCCGGTGCACCCGCACAGACTCTTCATAGCTTGGCGGCATGCCCTGCAATTATTGGTGTACTTTAGGGACAGTTTGAAACAACGATGACTCCAGGCTCGAACAACGGGAGTGGGAAACGTCTTCAGACTCAACGAAGTAGGCTAATATTTATTAAGAAATAACAACCGGTTCTTATTAACGGTAACTTAATGAATTTATAGTCAGTCACTATTAGTACGCAGTGGAGAAATGAAAATTGTACAAACTTACTCTTCAGCATCGAGTCGTAGAGATAGTCTCAAAAGTGTTGGGATAACAAGCCTCCTCTGGAGGTTCAGAGTGTTTTAATGTGCGCATTTTCTGCTCACAAAATAGTTATTTATTCCATAAACAAGATTTTCTCTCACAGTAAAGTATTCGTATCTTTTACTTCACAAAGCTAATAACCAATAACATAAAAAGAATTACTAGGCCCACACCAAATGGTTGTACTCACATGGCTTCCTCTAACAACAGATCGACGATATGCGGTGTACATGTTCGCAGTAAATTTCCCGTCAATCTGCTAAAAGTATCGTTATTTAGCAGGTACATTTCATGATGTCAACGAGCGCAAGCAACAGTGTCACCTGATCAGCGTAGTGCTTGACAAGCAATCGTGCGGAGTGGTGCTGGGAAAGGGGAGCGGCCGGGTGGGTGTGCATGGAGCCACCTCCATTCATGAGGTGCTGTGGTTGATGCGGGCCACCGCCATGCACTGACGACTGCTGCTGGGAAACGTGTTGCTGGTTGGTCAGAGCGTGTTGTGGCTGTGCTCCTCCAGAGCTGTCTCCAGTCCCACCCACTGCAGCGGTCAGGTCACCCCCGGTGTTGCTCAAGCTGTTGTGGAGCCGCCGCATTCGCTAACATAGGGAAGCGTAATTTTTTTTAATGTGTCATCAACAAATAACAGTAAATACCAATAGGACTATAAACTAATCAAAATTCCTGAGTCTATACAGACGATTAGCTTTGTGTCGCCTTTCAATGAACTTTACACTCGCTTTCTTCAATAGTGACTGATCATAGGTACAATGGGCTGTGAAGGCCTAGCAGCAGCATACCTTGGGCCGCTGAGTGCGGTGGTAGAGCAGCAGCGCGAAGGCTAGTAGCAGCAGCGCTAACACGCAGCCCGTCACCGCCACCAGCAGCGTGCGTCCGTCGAGGCCACTCAGCGATACGCCCCCAACCCTCTCTGCAACAGCCACGCGAGGTTACAAAATACTGTTCAAAGCAAAAATACAAAACAATTTGCAAAGTACATGTATGTACATATACACCTAATATCCGTCCGTCCCTCCCTCATCTTTTGATTGTAAGGTTCTCATGGCCCACAAACACATTTTCTGTTACTAGCCTCTACCTTTGCAATTTGATGCGTCACTGAATCAAGCTTTATTCTGCATTATTACGCTAAGTCACGCTAGCCTTCGTTTTCTTTAATGGCTACATTATTGCTAAAATGATACAAAGACCCTGTTTTTAGGTCAGATTTTCCATATCTTAGTAAATCAAATTTGGATTCATTGAATAGCATGTTGATTTTTCCAGCCCTCTTGAAGATTTCTTTCATATCAGCTTAAACATTTTCAACATCTCTCTCATCCGTCACTATGACTAGTACTCTGGCATCATCTGCAAAGCAGGAGACAGATGAATGTGAACAATTTTTGTTCAAGTCATTAGCCATTACTAAGAAAAGCAATGGGCCAAGCACAGTGCATCGTAGGACCTCACTAACCACTTCCACAGGTGCAGAGTTTTCCTATTTAGCACCAACACCTTTAATTTTGCCTTTCAGAAAAGTGTTGATCCATTTATGAACAATTCCTTGGATACCAGCGTTATGTAATTTAGAAAACAGTATGCTGTGTTCTACTTCGTCAAAGGCCTTGGTAAATCGAGATAAATCACACTCACTTTTGATTCATCGCATAATGCATTGATTATTTCAGCGTGATGCTCCAGTAGTTGGGTCAATGTGCTCCTTTTACTTCTGAAACCATGTTGCTTGCTTGGAGTTGAACCACTCATTTTTTTCAAGAAAGCTCATTAATTGTCCTTCCATCACTCTTCAAATTACTACATTGATTACATGTGATGTAAAATAAATTAGTTTATAATTTGATGAACTTGTGAGGCAATCTTCTTTTGCTAGAGGGAAGATTACAGCATGTTTCGTGTATTGTGGAATGTTAGAGGAGTACAAAGATTCTGCCACAACATTTGTAGTGGTCTTGACAGCACCTGCTTGCACTTTTTCAATAAAATAGCTGGGATATCGTCTGGCCCAGATGCGCTTTTGTTACCTAATAGCATCGATAGCTTTTGTTATTTCAGAGATGTCAATGTTAAGATCCGTCAATGAAACTTACAAGGTGATCTCAGGGTATTGCCGTGTAACCCTTGATATACAAAATACCCGTTTGTAACATTCACTCGACAATTCGCTCATTGCCTTGTTTTCATCAAACAGTCGAATGGATTCGTTAACAATTTTTTTAAAAATAATTTTTAGCAAATTTTTTAGTATGAAAGTAGAGCCCGTTGTTATTTGCTGATGATACGGCCCTGGTTGCGGATTCTGAGGAGAAGCTATGTAGGCTAGTGTCTGAGTTTGGTAGAGTGTGTGAGAGGAGGAAGCTTCGAGTGAACGTGGGTAAGAGTAAAGTCATGAGATACTCGAGGACTCTCGATGCGAGCAGAATTTGTGTCAACCTAAATGGAGAGCTTTTGGAGAAAGTTTAGTGTTTCAAGTATCTGGGCTCCCATGTGGAGAGAACTGAACTAGTGGAAACTGAAGTGAGGGCGCGAGTGAAGGAGGGGTGTAGAGTTTTGGGAGCACTGAAGAGTGTAGTGAGCTGTAGGACGTTGGGGATGGAAGCAAATAGAAGGCTGTATGAGGGTGTTGTTGTCCCAACTGTGCTCTACGGAGCTGAGAGCAGAGGAGAGAAGAAGGTTGAATGTTTTCGAGATAAAATGTTTGAGGAGCAGGGCTGGAGTAACGCTGAGAGACCGGATCACCAACGACGTCGTTCGAAACAGAACAGGGATGGTGAAGAAGTAGGAGGACTGAGTGGATTCGCGTGTTCTGAGATGGTTTGGGCACATGGAGAAGATGGATGAAGGGAGATTGGTGAAAAGGGTGATGAATGCGGAGGCGAGTGGTCGCAGGCGTAGAGGTAGACCAAAGTTTGGCTGGATGGATGTTGTGAAGCAGGCGTTAGGAAGGAGAGACATGAATGTGGAGGTGGCGAGAGAGCGTGCAATGAACAGGCGTGATTTGAGAATGGTTGTGAATGGTTGATTTTGACGCTGCTCTGATGTGCTTTCCCGCCCTTGGCATCCCGCTGTCGGGATGGTCGTTGGTGGGGGGAGGCGACGTCATTATGACGCGGCAGGGGTAAACCAGAGAAAACTGTCGGGCACTGCTGCTGACAACGGATCCTCGGACTGCACTCGTGCCCCAGAGTGTATGTTGCAGGGGTACCGGCGGGACCCTTTAGCACAAAAGAGCCATGTTGTGTGAGCGTATGAGGGTGTGCCTTGTCGTCGGCCACCTCCGTTAGGAAGGAGGGACTTGAGAGTTGAGGTAGCGAGAGAGCGTGCACTGAGTATGCGTGAGTGGAGAATGATCGTGTAGTAGTAGTAGTAGTAGTAGTAGTAGTAGTAGTAGCTTCCGTTTTCCACCGGAGTCCCAATGATTGTGTACGGATGATTTTTGAAGCTGCCACGATGTGCCTTCCCTCCTTTGGCATCTCGTTGAGAGACAGGATGGTCGTGGGCGAGGGAGGGGGGGGGGGCGGTCATCATGACGCGGCAGGGGTAAACCAGTCATACTGTCGGGCCCTGCTGCCGCCACTGACCTCGGACCGCACTCATGACCCGGAGGGTGTGTTGCGGGGTCGCCCGGCCGGACCCTTTAGCGCAAAAGGGCTAAGTTGTGTGAGTGTATAAGAGGAGTGTGAGATGCGCCACGCTGTCGGCCACCCCTCTTACGGGGGGATTCGGTCTAGTGTCTATATCTGTAGGTACATCTCCGACTTGTTTCACTGCAAAAATGTGATAACACACCATCTTATACTCCTGAAGGCACACTGTTCCTCGCCAATCGCACCAACTGTAATTTCGAATCCCTTTGATCAGTATAAATCACATAACAAACTTATACCTTGAAAGCACTGCGCCACTTTGCATCATGACTGACACTAAATATTGATTCAGTAGCCTCACCAGCTATTCGGCAGTCGTTACTACACCCCCTTTTCAATCTATCGATCGCAACACCGTTCAAACCGGGAGCTTTCAATGCTTTCATCACCTCTATCACTTTCTGCACCAGTTCCTTAAATGTCCGCAACAAGTATCCCTCCCAAAACCGGCATCATTGCACCACCACCACCACCAACAGCAACACTGTCAGCTTCTCCGACATCCCCTACATTCAACAACTCATCAGATTTCTCGGCCCACCATTTCCAGACATCACGACTTTCCAACGACTTGTCGTTTTCATCGTTCACCACCTCCTCCTTCCTGGTCTCCTGATTTTTCACCGTCTGCTCCACCTGACATCAGCGTCCTTCTTTGCTTTCTTCACCACCTGCTTTAACTTTTTCTTCTTCTCTTTATAGTTGTCATAGACCACCATCGACCTCGCTTGCGGCTACTCCTCAAAGGTTCTTCTTTCCACATTTATTTCACTCGCCTTCGCTGCTCCTTTTCCTCCTCCCACTCTTTTGTTCTCCTTCTACCTCTGTTCCACTCTGAATTTGCCTTCACCAGCAGATGGTCTGCAATTGCTTGGAGTTCAGTTGTCAGAGAGAGAGGGTGGTGAGGTATGCATTGGTGCACCAAGAAGGCCACTCTACCGTGAGCAGTCACACTGGGGTGACCTTCACGACGATGTGTACTATATTGGGGATTGTGGAGGACGCAGTTTCTTGGAGTTTGATCTCAAGGAGACCCGTCACTAATGTCTTGAAAGTGGAAATTGAAGATAGTAACTAGACTTCCTCAAGTAACTGATAGTACACTGAAGTATATGTTGTTCACTTATAACACGCAATTAGAGAGGAACAGAGTGGCTTTATGAGTGGTAGAGGGTGTGCCGATCAGATTTTCGCAGTGAGACAGGTCTATGATTAGATTAGAGTGTCAAGGCTTTCTAGTGCACTGGAGTCAATGTCCTTCTGGCACCGAACGTCAAACCAGCAGCCAGCGCTGCATCAAGTCATCGACAAATCATCCTCAGTCTCCGGAATTGTTTCAACTCCCGGCATGCTTAGGTCATTACTGTTTATAGGAATATAGAGAGAGGTCACAAATGTGTCCTGCTCAAAGTGAGCAAAGAAAACGGTGGTCCTCCGGGATGGAAGAGTTCATTGGTACGTAAGATTGAGTATGATCAATTCACAACAGATCAGATTTCAGTTAGGAGGCCGGTTTCTTGGAGGTAGCTGAGAAGTGGTTCCGCACTGAATTGTCTCTGGGGGAACTCAGTAAGCATTAGGCGGAGTATATTAGAAAAGTCCAGGAACCGACTCCTGGAGAAGTATGTGCGCCGACATTCCGTCCATGTGGGGCATTCTGCCAAGACATGGGCTATTGTAAGAGGGACTAGACAGTCCATGCAGTAAGGAGGTGGTGACGCTTTCATTAGGTGTCTGTGTGTTAGTCTGCTATGTCCTATTCTCAGTCGGCATAGAGTTACCTCAGTCCGTCGAGATCGGTTGCTTGATGAGACCCAGGGTATGGGTGCATCTTTAATAGTACGCAGTTTATTTCTCATAGGAACATCAGACCATTCCATGTTCCATTTGTTTCGCACAGCTTTTTTAATCGCTGGGTAAAAGTCTTTATATGGGAGTGTACGCTGTTCCGCTGCAGCTCTTCGCGCCGCTTCGTCCGCCCGCTCATTTCCCACCACCCCACAGTGGCCCGGAACTCAGCACAAACAAACGTTCTTGTTTCTGGAGGACATTCGCACAAGCCAGCGCAAGATTGCTGAAACGACAGGGTGGCAGTTGTTAAAGATTTCCAGGGTTTGAAGCGCACTGAGCGAATCACTGAAGATTGAGATATTGGCATCTGGAAGAGTATCAGCCGCCAAGAGGGCATCGGCAATGGCCGTGAGTTCAGCAGTGAAAACTGACGCTGATGGCGGGAGTTTCCTTGTGACGACGCGCCCGGGGAGCACCGCTGCACAGCCCACTGCATCGTCGTTCTTCGATCCATCAGTGAAGATATGCAAGCTATCGGCGTGATAAGTCTCCGCATGGGCTATAAAAATAGCTCGAAGATTTTGGGGTGCAACATTTGCCTTTCGGCCAGTAAAATAGTGAGGGCAGAGCGTATTTTCCGGTAAACGCCAGATGGGAATAGCATCTCGTGGGAGAGGGTCCACCATAATGTGTGGTAGTCCAAGTTCAGCCGTAAGGAGCTCGATGCGTTTTGAGAAACTCGAAGAAGGAGCAAGATAGGAGTGATGCTGTCGGATTGTGGTGCACGTAGGGGAGGTGGGGCGAGCAAGAACATGGCAATAAAATTGGAGGTCAATTTGTTCTCGTCGCAGGGCAAGACTAGGCTCACCAGTTTCACAAAGAAGACTGACAATAGGGGAGGAGCGGAAAGCTCCAGTACAAGCGCGAAGGGCGGCATTATGAACTGGTTCCAGCGTCTTGATGATATTTGGTTATGCGGAGCCATAAATCACGCTTCCATAGTCCAGTTTGGAGCGGATGATAGCGCGGTAAAGTCTTAATGATGTCATTCTATCTGCACCCCAGGTGAAGTGCAATACGATCCGAAGAATGACAAATCGCTGTAAGCAGTCTATCTTAAGCTGCTGCACGTGGTACTTCCAGGTTAGCTTCTGGTCGAATATTAGTCCTAGAAAGCGGACTGTAGGTAGGAAAGGGATCATTTCTCCATAAAGTCTGAGATCTGGTTCCGTGTGTGTGCGAGATCGATGGATATGAAGTGCACATGTTTTGTTTTTAGATATTTTAAAGCCTCGTGATTCTGTCCAGGCAACCACCCAACCACCTGGGCAATTGCACTCAGTAGTTTACGTTGTAGTTGGGACACAGCTGGCGCCGATGCGTATATCATAAAGTCGTCAACGTACAGTGACCCACTCACAGAAGGAGGGATCACCCCCGTGATCCCATTAATTGCAATCGCGAATAGAGTACACGAAAGGACGCTACCATGGGGAACCCCTTCATCTTGGGTATGTATGTCCGAAAGGTGATGGCCGATTTTGGCCTGGAAGACTCTCCGCCGGAGGAAGTTCTGGATGAAAAATGCTAAGTGACCCCGGAGTCCCATCCGGTGAATCTCTCGGAGGATGCCATAACGCCAGGTTGTATCATATGCCTTCTCGAGGTCAAAGAAAACGCAAACCGTGTGTTGCTTGCGGTCTAAGGCCTTTTGGATATCAGTCACAACGCGTAATAATGCGTCCTGCGCTGATAGCATCTTTCGAAATCCGAATTGCAATGGCGAGAGGAGTGAGTTCGCTTCTAGGTGCCGAGTCAGTCGGGCATTCACAATTTTCTCGAGAACCTTCGCTACACACGAGGTGAGAGCTATAGGGCGGTAGCTGGTCAATTCATCGGTAGGCTTACCAGGTTTTGGGAAAGACAGAACCACTGCCTCCCTCCACCGATCGGGATACGAGTGGGTAGACCAGATTGAGTTGTAAATAAGACACAAGTAGGAGAGTGCAGAGGGATGTAGGTGCCGGAGCATCTCGTAGGAGATTTGATCTTCGCCAGGAGCAGAAGGGTTGGAGGTGCGAATTGCACCAAGGATTTCACGTACCGTGATAGGTTCATTGTAAGGTATAAGGGAGTTAATGGAGAAGTCCAGATCATTTTGTTCTGCAGTACGCTTTGTGATACGGAAAGTAGGGCTGTACCCA
>SDVV010008668.1:0-17096 GCA_016164225.1 Gammarus roeselii | reverse complement strand
TATATATACTTTTTCACTTTGCTTGTTACAAGTCCAGTAATATCGATTAATTTCAATTAATGTCAGGTGATCGCTCGTTAGTAGACTGTCGAGTTCAAAACGTTTATGTAAGCTTCCGCATATGTCAGTGATTGTTATGGGTGTCAAAGAGTTAGCCAGTTTTATGTACGGTTTTACTGTTAGAATAAGATTTTTTTATAGTGTTGGATGTGTTGCTCCAACCATTTTTGTCTATTATAACGAATATTGAATAAATCCACTCTAACATATCTACTACAGATCTGTGAGGTAAGGTCCGCAGTCAACAAGATATTGGATATAAATCATGTTAAAGGTACATAATTGGCGAAATATATATATCAATGTACGACATCATAGAGCATATATCAATGAATGCAAAGAGGGTACCATACACTGCCAAATACATTAATACCTAGGCAACCTAACCTAATCTAACCAAGAGTTATGTATTTTTATTCAAGTTTGATGCTTATGTATGATATTGATATGTATGAACCTCTCCACTTGGGCTGTATATTTAACATATCAAATGCAGTTTGAATAAATTTCTCCAATTTGATCCAGTAAATATCCTTTTGCAGATATTTTGAGTCCAGAATTTTGTCGATGTCTCTGTTACATGTTTGGATGAGACTCAGCAGGTAGGATCCAAGAAAACTAATGCACTTCAATTTGTTACACTTTTTTAATGTAGAACAGTTTCACGCGATATTATAATGTATGGCGTATACACGGTTGATACCGGCATATAGCGACATATGCCGGTATATGCTGGTATAATGTAGGCGTATACACGGTTGATACCGGCATATGGCGACATATGCCGGCATATGCTGGTTCAATGTAGGCGTATTCACGGTTGATGTCGACATATGCTGGTATAATGTAGGCGTATTCACGGTTGATGTCGGCATATGCTGGTATAATGTAGGCGTATTCACTGTTGATGTCGGCATATTGTAGACACAAACACACACAAGCACTTACACACGCACGCACACACACACACACACACACACACACACACACACACACACACACACACACACACACACACACACACACACACACACACAATAACTAATCATCCTAACCTAACTTAATCTAACCGTATGTACGGTTTTCAGTCATTGATATTTACATATGAGCCCCCTCCACACGGTTCTTTATAAAACTTTCACCTAATTCTTTCTAATTCGTGGTCACTCTCGACCCATATTAGCTAGCAAAGAGGGTAGATTTTCAATCTTAGATGGTTTTACTGTTATAAATATTTCATAATCAATCTATCCTTTGCAGTTTTGAGTCACACTTTCAATTTTGATCTATTTTCCTTCGTTAGCTCCTGGCACTACATCCTTTGACGACTTGCACAGTTGATTTGCCTTTTCTTTCCTATAATTTTCACACTCTTTACGATGACTTCGTTTCAAATGTCGTCATACATTACTTGTGGATTTATGTTTATTCATTTTTGTTTATTTCTGGCAGAGTTTGCAGACCCCTATAACCCCATTACTTTCGAACAAACGACGACTCGAGCCATACCCCACCCTTCCTCAACAGAATCACAGTCTATACTGAGTATGATCTGATCGGACTCGGATTTATATCCTACCAATCTGTAACACATCTAGAACATTCACACCCCCCACCACAGGATAGGTTTATGGCAATGAGTGAAACATATTTTTCTACGGATTTCAATAATTCGATGTTGCCTCCTCCTTACACGATGTATGCAATTCATTGCTTATCCTTTGAGTTTTAGGATATTTTAAACCCTTGATTTAGGTAGTACATAGTTTTATTAGTATTTATTAGTATTAATTACAGTTTTTGCTGGATTCAACAATACCATCTACCTCGTTTTTTTGATCACAGCAGGGGTCGTACAGACATCCATACCCATCATCACGATGTTTCAGTTTCCTCTCAAAATTCATCATATAATCCAGCATATATTTGTTGCGAATACCAAAGGCTGTTCCGTGCCCTTGAGTCCACAAATGTAGTTTTTCTTCTTCTTTAACCTTAATTATTCGAATCTTCTCAAATTCAATGTCAGTCTGTTCTTCATCAATGAGCAATTCTTGCATACGTTCTAGATTTTCTTCGGCTCTTAGGTGAAATTTGAAGTCCGGACCTTTCTTTAGTAGCCAAGTTATCACTTCAATAGACGGACTTGGCTTTGTCCGGCCGTCGAAAAATGTGCAATTTTTTCGAATTTTTGAATTTTAAAATTGTATTGAAATTTTAAATTTTGTTGTCATTTTTTTTAACTCATGTATACGCACATACGATTAAACATACACATGCACATAGGTACACACCTCTATACACGTACATACATACATACATAGACAGATGATGACTGAGGCGAGCGATGATAGGCCTAATGTTTTGCAAAAAAAGCCTGCAACGGCATTATAAAAGCTAGCTGCATGCCGAGATTGGAGTCAGTGTTACGTTGAGTGCTAGTGAATCGGGACAGCTCATCCTCAAATAGACAAGAATGAATGTTCACGTGGCAAAAATTTGTTCACGTGTTTTGGAAGAAGAAATCTCCGAAGATGATATGAGTCAGATCGAACAAATATTGACTGTTTGAAAATATAAATTATCTGAGAATGGGTAAAACAAGAATCAAAAGAGTGGGAGATAAAATTCATAAATGGATGAAGGAAAAGAAAGTCGGCTTTGGGTAACTAATCTCGACGGGTTGCAGTCGTATGTAACAAAGTTCAAGGGAAATAAGACAGCAACTCTCGAAATTGATATGATTCAAGCGGAAAATCATCATGACTGTAATAATGCTGAGGTATTGGGAAACGGATTTTACCTATGAACCAAAGAAAATCTGAAACTTTAGCAGCAATTCCTCATTGATGAAGAACCGAATGATATTGAATTTGAGAAGATTCGAATAATTAAGGTTTAAGAAGAAGAAGAACTACATCTGTGGACTCAAGGGCACGGAACAGCCTTCGGTATTCGCAACAAATATATGCTGGATTATATGATGGATTTTGAGAGGAAACTGAAACATCGTGATGATGGGTATGGATGGCTGTACGACCACTGCTATGATACAAAAAACGAGGTAGATGGTATCGTTGAATCCAGCAAGAACTGTAATTAATACTAATAAATACTAATAAAACTATTTAAAACCTAAATCTATTGTTTATAATATCCTAAAACTCCAAGGATAAGCAATGAATTGCATACATCGTGCAAGGAGGAGGCAACATCAAATCGTCGAAGTCGGTAGGAGATTATGTTTCACTCATTGCCATAAACCTATCTTAGGAGGGGGGAATGAATGTTCTAGATGTGTTACAGATTGGTAGGATATAAATCAGAGTCCGATCAGATCATGCTCAGTCAAGATTGTGATTCTGTTGCGGAAGGGTGGGGTATAGCTCGAGTCGTCGTTTGTTCGAAAGTTATGGGGTGATGGGGGTCTGCAAACGTTGCCAGAAATAAACAAAAATGAATAAACATAAATCCACAAGTAATGTATGGCGACAGTTTAAACGAAGTCATCGTGAAGAGTCTGAAAATTATAAGAAAGAAAAGGCAAATCAACTGTGCAAGTCGTCAAAGGATGTAGCGCCAGGAGCTAACGAAGGAAAACAAGGTTACACAGTGTGAGGCCTTGTGCCCGTTTGTATGATAACGGAAACAAATATGAAATACTTGTAACTTTCAATCGATCTAAGATTGAAAATCCGTCCTCTCTGGTAACTTATATGAGTCAAGAGTGACCACGAAGTAGAAAGAATTAGGTGAATGATTTATAAAGAACCGTGTGGAGGGGTTCATATGTAAATAACAATGACTGAATACCGTACACAAAATCAGGTTAGGTTAGGTTAGGTTTTGAATGGGTGCATGTAAAAGTGATTTAGAAATGTATCAAACCAAAATCAAAAATTAAATGAAAATATCTATAACATTCAAACAACGATGTAATTAACTATAAAATAATGGATGAAATTTGCTGATCAAAATTTAAAGTGTGATTCAAGACTGAAAAGGATAGATTAATTATGAAATACTTGTAACAGTCAAACCATCTAATATTGAAAAATCTGTCCTATTTGCTAACTAATATTGGTCGAGAGTGACCACGAAGTAGGAAGAATTAGGTAAAAGTTTTATAAAGAACCGTGTGGAGGGGGTTCATATGTATATATCAATGACTGAAAACCGTACATAAGGTTAGGTTAAGTTAGGTTAGGATGATTTGTTCTTTCAGCCTATCATACCGTGAAGCTGATCCACATTAAATATCTTGTAACAGAAGCAAGGGATGTTGTTCTAATGGAAAAAAAATGCTACTGATGATAACCGATCCAATATATGCATACAAAAATGTGTGTGTGTGTGTGTGTATGTCAACATTATGACGTGAATACGCCTACATTATACCAGCATATGCCGACATCAACCGTGAATACGCCTACATTATACCAGCATATGCCGACATGAACCGTGAATACGCATACATTATACCAACATATGCCGGCATATGCTGGTTTCAACAGTGTATACACCTACATTATACCAGCATATACCGGCATATGTCGCCATATGCCGGTATCAACCGTGCATACGCCATACATTATAATATCGCGTGAAACTGTTCCACATTAAAAAAGTGTAACAAATTGAAGTGCTTTAGTTCTCTTGGATCCTACCTGCTGAGTCTCATCCAAACATGTAACAGAGACATCGACAAAATTCTAGACTCTAAATATATGCAAAAGGATATTTACAGGATCAAATTGGAGAAATTTATTCAAACTGAATTTGATATGTTAAATATACAGCCCAAGTGGAGTGTTTCATTCGTATGAATATCTTACATAAGCACCAAACTTGAATAACAATACGTAACTCTTGATTAGAATAGGTCAGGTTGCCTAGGTATCAATGTATTTGGCAGCGTATGGTAACCCTTTTTGCATTAATTGATATTTGATCTATGTTGTCGTACATTGATATATATTACGCTAATTATGTACCTTAGACATGATTTATATCTTAGATCTTGTTGACTGCGGACCTTACTTCACAGATCTGTAGTAAATATGTTAAAGTGGATTTATCCAATATTCGTTATAATAGACGAAAATGGTTGGTGCAACCCATCCAACACTATAAAAAAAATCTTTAGCAAACAGTAAAACCATACTTAAAACTTGCTAACTCTTTGACACCCATAACAACCACTGGCATATGCGGAAGCTTACATAAACGTCTTGAACTCTACAGTCTACTAAGGAGTCACCTAACCTTACTTGAAATTAATCGATATTACTGGACTTGTAACAAGCAATGTAAAAAAGTATATATTTGTAGGCACACAATCTGCTAGAGAATGGTAAAACTACAGAGTAAAGTGGATAGATTTGATAAGAAAAAAGCTTAAATCAATGAAGAAATACCTAACATAAGTATGAAAACGGGGGAAAAAATATTCCTTGGATAGATTAGGTTAGGCTATTATCACAAACCTTTAGTGAAAAATGCTATAGTGGATATTGTGAACGCTCAAATAAGTCAGATATCCTTAATTGGAACACAATCTCATAACAAAGCCTGAATCAATCAATAACTGCTAAGTGTACAACTGTAAACGTCTTACAAACATTTATATATATGTATGACTTGCAGGAATAAGCTTCTAGTAAAGACATGCGAGCGGATAACATAATTGAGATGGACATTAAATTATTAAAAAATTTCAACACTAACACTACACAAAACCGATAGATTAGCTCTTCAAGAAGACATGGAAACGGAGCCAAATCCAGTGTCGATAGGAAAAACATACCAATATTTTGGATCATTATATCCAAATAAGCGTATTTTATACCCAACATTCCATGAAATAAGACGAATTTATATCGAATACAGATATATTCCTATGATAACAATCAAAACCTACAACAACAACTATAAAATAGCCAAAAAAGATCCTCTACCCTACCCTAACCGACAATGATTAACTATTATATACGGTGTATCCTACCACACCTAGATAATAAATCCTACTCCAATATCTAGCGTGATCTGGTTCATGACTAAGATCGTATACTAATAACATAACAACCACACCGAAAATATCTGACACTGAGTTCATGAGAATAATGTTATTTTTACTACGATACCTGTTCAAATCTATAACAAATTCCTAGACCTAACTTATGCTATGCTTCTAGCAGGACAAAATCCAAGCCCACTGTGTCATAACAACAAACTCTACAATGCTTTACTATGTAACTTCTCAGCAATCTACCACTGATATATAACAAATTTAGAGGTAACACCCAGTCACGGTACAATACTTCAGACGTACCATGCATCTGTTTAACCCATCGTCCTTGAACAACGTCGAGCAAAGTCGCATCCTGAACATAACCAAGAATCTATACACAGGTACAGTGGTCAAGAATGGGGCTGACATGAGTCTCAAAGAGTGTGGCCATAAAAAGCTAGGCTTCTGTTCACTGATGACTCAAGTAAACCATTACAACGATGAGCAGCTTGTCGCATAACCTCTCTAACAAACCCATGAAACCTAAGATCGACGTCCACAAGAACTTACATAATTCCCGTTGGGCATGGATGAACTCCAAATGACAACCAAAGAGCGTAAGCCCACCTCTACATCAGGACCCTTCCATCCAGTAAATCGTTACACTATACACCTGCAAGGGTTCAATGACAAAAATTTCACAAAGATGCAGTACGGACTTACACCTCTTAAACATACAATCCTATGATTATCGTGGAAAAATCATACAACATCAACAACAACAACTATAAAAAATAGCGAAATAAGATTCTCTACTCTGCTCTAATTCGCGTTAAAATTGTGATACATTATGGTATCCAGCATAGTAAATCGGTCTACTGACACAAAAAAGGCAAAACCACAACGAGCTTTTGCCTATGGGACTCTCTAACTCCTCTTAAACATTGAAGTATGGTAAATCGTTACACTATACACCTGCAAGGGTTCAATGCCAAAAATTTCACAAAGATGCAGTACGGACTTACACCTCTTAAACATACAATCCTATGATTATCGTGGAAAAATCATACAACATCAACAACAACAACTATAAAAATAGCGAAATAAGATTCTCTACTCTGCTCTAATTCGTGTTAAAATTGTGATACATTATGGTATCCAGCATAGTAAATCGGTCTACTGACACAAAAAAGGCAAAACCACAACGAGCTTTTGCCTATGGGACTCTCTAACTCCTCTTAAACATTGAAGTATGGTTCTACAATAAACATACAATAAGCTAACGGCGAGTCCGAGTTTGTAACAACTGGGATCTTCTATATCCATAATAACCACGTCAAACATTGTACCAGGATGTAAGAAGATAGATAAAACACAAAAAAAACATCATGGAGCTAAATTATACCTGAAATACTGTTCTACATTGCAGATACAAACGTAATATATTCCGATATTATATTAAATACCCAATACCTTGCATCGAAGATGTAAACTGTACAGAGAACATACAAAACTGAAAGACACATACTTAAACGGTCAAGATATATTAAAATAAGAAGAATGATGCAATAACCGACCAATTATGCCTGAAAAATTATGCTACATGGAAGAAGCATATCTAAAATAACCTAAAAATCCTATAACTGTATGAGATAACTATTCAAAATTCCAAAAAACACTACAAATTCAACATAAATCAACCAAACATTACTAAGTAAACTTAACACAATATAATAACACACAATACATCCATATCGTTCAGTATTCTCGCTTTAGGGCCTCCAACGATACTCGATATACCAAAAAAAATCGAGGTTAGACTACCCGAACAGTCTACATACTCTTGATAATGAAACATTTGGAACATGGTAATACCGATATATCTGATCTAAAACTGGGTAATGCGTTATGGGGTAGATGGAATCTTGTAACAAAGTTGCTGCATCAATCCAAAATACAAAAATGAACTCTCTAACTGCCAGACTAAGTAACCGTACTATTCCTACAAACCGCCGCCTAAATTCAATATCAAGCATCCAACCAACTTCTGACTGAGTCAATTAAACTCCGGGGGGATTCTCCTTTGGAGGAATGCTTCAGTCTCCTGTTGATTTTGGATCTATTTTTCTTAATCGAACAGCTCACACTATACGAAAACGAATGAAGGAGTTACTGCAGGAATAAGTACAACGAAGCGCCAATGGTACTGATAAAAACAATCACAGAAAATAACAATAAGTCAATTGAATCCATGCCACGTGAAAATTGATCAACATCGAATGACGTAGAAATGATACCAGGGTTGAAAAAATCATCATGAAGGAGTCCGGAAAGTGTGGGCTTTTTAACTTATAATACTGCACATAAATTATTATCAATGAAAAATATATTCTAAATGTATGTTTGTCAATAACCTAAACATTCAGAGGACCCAGCATTGAAAATGCATACATGCAACAGGACATGCAACGAAGTTGCAATACAATATACCCAAGCATTGAAATGCTAATGCCCTCATGTAAATAAAAATATTCCGGAAGCTATCCGTCTGTCCGAAATGAGTTATTCACCTCCGTTCCCCATCCCGCGCCTTCCCGCTACCCTATGCCACCGCTCCCCATTCGCTCGCTGATTCCGGCTCTACCCTACCTCACCGCTAATTAACCCCTATCTTATTCATTCACATCCGCGTTGCATCGTTATATATACTACTCGTATCACAACCGGCGCGTTCCGCTCCACCCGACTCAAATCCCTCAACGTGCTCGCTAACGAACTTCCACTTCCACTTCAGCGAGACAAACTTTCGCTACAATACTATTATAGGACTAGAAGTCTAATCAACAACCCGGCAATCAGCCACATCACCAAAATATCCGATAAGCGCCTTTTCGCGGCCTAAAAAGAATATATGCCCACTGTTTTCCCTACGTGTGGACAACCTGCCGACCTCGTTGAACATCAATCGTAAAGCTATCAAGCCTTCATTCTCCTACCGAATTCTTCAAATTAACACACCAACATGGATGATCAACCCACCACCGGTCAACCTAGACCTGCGAGTGTATCCTAAAGCAACCACTCCAAATAAAACGTACCGGCAGGAATTCCTAAGACTACTTGAGGAAGATTATTCGGAGCACCGCCATATATACACTGACGGCTCCAAAACCGCGGACGGAGTGAGAGCCGCCGCTGTGTTCGGGGATATCTCAATCTCTCAGCCACCCATCCAGAAGAGGCCTCCTTGTTCTCTGCGGAGCTCCACGCACTCGAACTAGCCATCTCTGGTGCCAAAACGGATCGTTTTCCCAAATACGTCGTATTCTCAGACAGTCTGAGTGTCCTCACCGAGCTTTAAACACTGCACTAAGAACATCCCGTTCTACGTAAAATGCAGCACGATCTCTTTGTGATGTTCGAGGCGGGTCAATAAGAGGCAATAAGAGGAAACGAGCTTGCGGACTCGCTTGCTAAACTGGCATATACTCATCAAGAACAATTTTTCGCAATACATTACCGGGACTGGTTTCCTATCATCAACTCCCATACAACATCCCGATGGGATGAAATGTATTAACAGAGTGGACAAAAAATGCTTGCAGTCAAACCTTCAGTCGGAGAATGGGAAAAAAAGTTCACCAACAGAAAAGACCCAGTGTTCATCAGCCGCTTGTGCACGGGACACACGTGGATCACTCACAACCACCTGATGGATGTCGACACGGGATCAAACGCGCCACCTTGCCCTTGTTGCCACCATGTGGCTATCAGCGTGAATCATTCACTGATGGATTGCAACGCACTCGCGGCCGCTCAACGAGCGTTCATTAATCCCCCGTGCAACCTACAAAGCCTACTCACTGACCCAACCTACCGTAAAAAGCATATCGCTTTCGGAAAACACACCGGACTATACTATGCAGTCTAAACCACAAACACCTGTGCAAGTGAGGCGGTCTCTCCACCCCATTACGCACAGAAATAACAATACATTTACGAAGATACGGGTTAACTCTTTACTCTCTTGTACGCCCTAGTACGCGAATATGCCACAATTGAAATATGTACTTGATTTCATCTTGACCAGACTAACATTGTCGCACGCGAGGCCGTGCGAGCTTCCCTGAATCGATGAGGTCATGCCCTACATGGGAGCATATTATGACTCACGTTGAGGCTCCGGTGGAAATGAGGCTCAAATCAAATCAAATCTAGAAGTTTTGATTTAAAACACGATGCCGTTTTTAACCAGCGTCGTGTTTGGTAATCGCCAAGGATAATAACACAATTAACTGCTTCAACATTGATCTGTATTTAGCGAGAAAAGTGGATCTGGAGAAAATGTAGACGATCCATGGTTACCAATTACAATTTGCGGCGACTGCTTACGATGGTGGACCTTACAAACTACAAATGAAGTGTGTGCGACCTCGATGCATGCTCTGTATTCACGTAGTCGCGGTACACCCACTTCGAAGATACGAATGTAAATTCGATGATATTTTATGTTATTTTTTATTTTGTGCATGCAAGTAAAGGTTAATATCCATACATGGGACCCAGGATCAAGAAAGATACTTTACTCCTACATTTACGCCTATTCAGAGCTGGACATAATACTATACATTTAATACGTATTCAGAGTTTTGTCCAACTCAACCTCGCGGTTTACGGAATAAAAAATGGAAAAGTTTATTTGGTAAGTGTTGTAGGCTTTCGGCGTATTCATATTTCCAACACTTCGAAGTTGGCTTTTGGGTGAGCAATGCTGACCACTAATGCTCAGGGGGAGCGGTAATCCGATCTGACTCAGGATATGTTGAGGACATACAACTCACTTTCTTCGCTTAAAAATGTATACTTATGCTAGCCCAAGCCCAACTGACATAGTTATTAGACATAACCCTACAAATAATTGAAGGGCTGAGAAGCAAAGTGGTATAAAAACATCAGCTGTTCAATGTTATTTATACGAGAACCTGACTGTAGTAATGCAACTCTGCTTCTCAGCCGTTCAATTATTAGTTGATTTGATATCCGGGTCATTTACATACAGATTAACATATCGTGGTTTTCTGAGTAAGGTAAATCTGTATGCTGTCATTAACTACGAAACACCAAGGCGGGACGATAATGTGAAAGTTACGTGGTATAAAACAACTGAGTGAGGTAAACCTGTATGCTGTCGTTAACTACGAAACACCAAGGCGGGACGATAGTGTGAAAGTTACGTGGTATGAAACTACTGAGTGAGGTAAATCTGTATGCTGTCGTTAACTACGAAACACCAAGGCGGGACGATAATGTGAAAGTTACGTGGTATGAAACTACTGAGTGAGGTAAATCTGTACGCTGTCGTTAACTACGAAACACCAAGGCGGGACGATAATGTGAAAGTTACGTGGTATGAAACTTAAAAAGTTAAGCAAAAGGTTTGGCAATCCATCGAGTTGGTTGTGATCCATAGCAAATATACTGCTGTGTGATTTTCAACCAACTTCCCCGGTGGAAATGAAGCCCAAATCAAATCATCTACCTTCCATATGTCAACTGCGTGAGGTTAAACGTTTTCATGCTCAGGTGAATGAAGCTTTGAGGTATTGAAGTTGTACGAAACACATGGAAAAGCATTCACCTTTAAAAACCGTCGACAATCGCTTTGTACCATTTCATTATGGTACAAATGCGTCCTAACTGCTTACCTGCCAATGACAGGTGTTATGAACTCGGCGGGCACAGTTATTGGTTCTGTGAATATACAGGATTGCAATATCTACTAGACGATGAAACTGGAATAATTATGCCTGTTTTTTTTAAGAAAAGTTATTCAAATTCGTGGATATATTCCGACACATCGAGATGCGGCAAATGCGAACGTGCATGATAAAAGTACACTTCTGCTTATACGTGGGTCAACACATTCTTTTCATTTGTACAAATTATTCAGGAGCATGTGCAATTTTGTCTACCGCTGGAGGTGGGTTGATTTGTTGAACATGGCGTGATTGAATGATTTTTTACCTCAAGTGATATTAGCTTAGGACGTCCATTCTTGAGATAATTCTTGCTAATTTCAATAGCAAATCAAGTTTTAAAAAATGTTGACTATTGAAACCTAATGAAATAATATGTTTTATAATATATGATAAATCATGATTCAATGATATTCATGAAGATGTCGCAAAACTTGTTGTAGTTGTGAAAAACGCTGGGTGAAACAACCCAATCGACCATATGATCCCGCCGAGAGGAGAACTTCTGGTGATCATTGAATTATGAATATGTTCCACGTGCGTTGCAGCCACGTTTACGGGTTGTTCGTACTGCACGTGCGTTGCCGCCACGTTCACGGGTTGTTCGTACTGCACGTGCGTTGCCGCCACGTTCACGGGTTGTTCGTACTGCACGTGCGTTGCAGCTACGTTCACGGGTTGTTCGTACTGCACGTGCGGTCGGCACCGGAGCAAAATACTATGGCTAAAAAACTGACAGGAAGCGTCGGGCACAATTCTGTATCCAGAGATTTGTTCCAGTTCAAATTACTTTGTCCAAAATCATGTGCAGAATATTGGGCAAAGTAATTGGGTACTGTATCCATGTACGGCATAGTGACCATCGCCGTCTTTTCAGTCATCGCGAAGACGCGGAAATGAAAGTAATTGGTACAGAATGCAACGATTACTGTGGAATTATGTTACTGAATATAACACGAATTTGGATCTGTTTATTGTTTTGAGAACATTCTTCATCATCATGTACTTGCCACCGTTTAAGTTGTTACGTTATTTGTTATTAAGCCCGGTTCACATTGACCAAAATGTTATTTGAAAGTCCAACACAAGTAAAATAATTGAGCAACAACTGAAGGCAAATAACACCACCTCTGTCGTACTCAGTCGAATGCACAATATATCGTAGTAAATTATCAACGTGGCGCCGTGTTTGTGAACCAATGTAATTGATGTTTCAGACAGTCGCGTTCTTTAGTCACTGTGCTGCAAAATACTGTATCGAGATACACGCTGATTTTTTCCCTAATTTATTTTCGGAAAGTTAGACAAAGTATTTGAACACTCTCTCGTTACAGTATCGTGTCATACACTGAGACGACAGCATAAACAAAATCGTCACCGGCAGCTGTCGCTGCCCGCAATACTGTAAGGGCTCAACGAACGCTACAGAACAAGGTGATCACTAGAGCTAAAGTTGGAGGGTGGTTCTAAACACAATGTCAGCCTCGTGTGTCAGAAAGGTGCTGTAACAGTTAACGTACCGAACCAATGTCAGCCACGTGTTTACCCTAAAAAGAGACTCCAATTCAGAAATAAGGAATTTATAAAAACCTACCCTTACTCAACCTGACCTAACCTAATTTTTATTGTATGAATACTAATATAGACTCCTTTTATAATAATACTACAAAAAATTCTCCCAAAGTTTTATAATAACGCAGAAAAAGAGCAAATGTCAGTCTGACACACGAGCCTGACATACAGCTTGGAACCCTACTGTAAAGTTGTCTGGAACAGGAGACTCTGTAAGACCCTGAAGCCAGCAGAAACAAACTGCTAGGTATCATAACTAAGCGCTAACCTCTCCTTAGGGATAAAGTTCTATCAAATAAATGGCACTTCCTTAACGTCGACCCATTAAATGTAATGCAATAAATCTCTTAGAATGATAAAAATACTAGAAGAACTTTCGTGCAAAAATATACAGACACGGAGTATATGTACAGGCAACTTAGTTACAAGACTATAACGTAATAAATAAGATGCTGGCTGTGTTACGCGATGACTAAACAGACGTCGACAGTGCTGCTGAAATAGAGCAGGCAGTGATGAGAAATAGCATATCAATGGCGTACATAGTTTCACTGAGAGGGGAGGTGGCAGGCGCGTACTTAGAAATTCCCCAAGGCAGCTGCTCATATCAGTAGGATTGGATCCTGGACTTCTTTTACATTGAATCTCTCAATTGGACCTCTGGGAAAGCGCCTGGAGAGGAATATATATCGAATCCGAGATGAAGAGGAATACTATGTTTTTACATAGTTTTGCAAAAAATTTAAATTTAAGTTCGAACTTTCTGTGACCGAACATGAGAAAACACTGCCAACGTAGGCTGCCTGTCGCCTTCATTTTGATCTTACGCTACGAGCGATTCAAATCTACGGATAACTTCCAACAAACTGAATTTTATGCACAGAACTAAAATAAAGCAATCTACAACAAAAAGTGCCACCGCAGCATTTATTGATAAAAAAAAATGAAATTAGACACGAATTTCATTTGATTGCCGAAGTAAGCTGAAAATGATTAGGTACACTCACTAACAAAACAATATGATAAACCAATATGAATGAGTTTGTTTGTACGCCCTGCATGATGCCCAAGAAAATCTATTATAGGTTTCACTACAAATTTTTGCTGCTAACTTTTTATAACTGAGGAGTAAGGTTATGTATTAATATTCGTGTTAAGTTGAAGGTACTGTGAGGCTTACGGACATCCATAAGCTGAAGAAGAATCTTTGATGGCAACTGCATGACTGTGACAGTAGTTTTACTGGAAGTACGAATGCATTAGGTTAATGAAACCTGTATAAAAATACGCTGCAATTGTTTCTGTTGGTAATGATCCCTCTACCTAAAATAGAAGTGTTTCTTGGTGACACAGGTTATAACGTCTTCACTGTAAATACGAGGTAGGTTGGGTAATGTTTTACGATGAATTCAAGACATTTTTGGTAAAAGAAACTAGATCTAAAATACAAGAAATTTTAGGTTACGACAAATTTGTCATAAATCAAAGTTATATCAGGTAGCGACGTTACTACGTATAGAATACGTGGTCTCGGGTCGTGGGATCTTCACATCGAATACATGTGCATTAGATATTGGCGCATCAACTGTAAACGAAAATGTAAAATCGTAGGAAAATTGAATTGAGTTTTTGTCAAGATACTTTTTAGTATCATAATCTAAAACTACTTTAATTCAGGTTATGATTATAAAAACAGTATTTTTTATGCCTTAACGAATGACTAAATATCAGTCGTTTCAGGTAATGACGCCTTTACCTTAATTACAAATGGTAATAGGTTATGACACCTTTGCCTAATAGCAAACGGTTTTGACAAATGTGAGTGGTTTCATAGAATGACGCTTTCATCAATGTTACATATAAAGTTTTATCGGTATTGAGATCACTGCCGATGTGTTCTGAGCCTTCATGGATCTGGAAAAGGTATACGACAGAATTGACAGGGAAGCGCTGTGGAGGGTGTTGCGTTTGAATGGAGTGGGCGGAAAGCTGTTGAAAGCGGTGCAGAGTTTCTATGTTGGCAGCCGAGCAGGTGTCAGAGTGGGAAGCGAGGTGAGTGATTGGTTCACAGTGAAAATGGGTCTGAGACAAGGCTGCGTGATGACTCATTGGCTGTTCAATCTCTATATGATGGAGTGGTCAGGGAGGTGAACGCGAGTGTGCTGGGTCGTGGCTTGGAGCTGTTGGAAGCGAATGGGCGGAGTTGGCAGTTGAGCCAGTTGCTGTTTGCGGATGATACGGCTTGGTGGCGGATGCAGAAGAGAAGCTATGTAGGCTGGTGTCAGAGTTTGGTAGAGTGTGTGAAAAGAGGAAGTTTCGAGTAAGCGTGGGTAAAAGTAAAGTAATGAGATGCTCAAGGACTGCCGATGCGAGCAGTATTAGCGTCCTCCAAAATGGAGAGTTGTTGGAAGAAGTTCAGTGTTTCAAGTATCTGGGCTCCCATGTGGAGAAGACTGAACTAGTGGAAATTGAGGTGAAGAGCGTAATGAGCTGCAGGACGTTGGGGATAGAAGCAAAAAGAGGGCTGTATGAGGGTGTCGTTGTCCCAACTGTGCTGTACGGAGCTGAGACTTGGGGGGGATGAGAGCAGAGGAGAGAAGAAGGTTGAATGTTTTCGAGCTGAAATGTTTGAGGAGCATGGCTGGAGTGTCGCCGAGAGACAGGTTCACTAACGGCGTGGTTCGAATCAGAACGGGGATGGTGAAGAAGTTAGAGGACACAGTCGATTCGCGTGGTCTGAGATGGTTCGGGCACGTGGTGAGGATGGATGAGGGAAGATTGGTGAAAAGGGTGAGGAAGACAGAGGCGAGTGGACGTAGGCCTAGAGGGAGACTGAAGTTTGGGTGGATGGATGGTGTGAAGCAGGTGTTAGGAAGCTGAGACCTGAGTGTGGAGGTAGCGAGAGAGCGTGCACTGGATAGGCGTGAGTGGAGAATGATTGTGAACGGATGAGTTTTCACGCTGCCCTGATGTGCGTTCCCGCCCTAGGCACATAATTGTGAGACGGGATGGTCGTGTGCGGGGGGGGGGGGGGCGCCGTCATGACGCGGCAGGGGTAAACCAGTCACACTTTCGGGCCCTGCTGCCGACACTGACCTCGAACCGCACTCATGACCCGGAGGGTGTGTTGCGGGGTTCCCGGCCGGACCTTTTTGCGCAAAAGGGCTAAATGTGCAAGTGTGAGTGAATGAGAGTGTGAGGTTCACCTTGTCGTAGGCCAACCCCCTTGCTGGGGGATTTCGGCCTAGTGTCTGTATCTGTATTTGTATCTGAGATCACTGCATAAAATGTGAAATGATTTAGGTGACCATAGCATTACATTAATTATAGGGCCTTTTGGGTAATGGGATCTCCGAACTGAGTTTCAGTGTCTATGCGATGGCATATTGACATGAAATCAGTTGATTTTAGGCAACGATATCAACATACTGGACAAAAGTTGTTAAATACGTTGGTAGAGTATCTTGTCCAACTCTACCTCTCAGAGCTCGAACAAAGTAATGGAATAATGTATTTAGATACTGTAATGTATGCAGTTGAGAACATCGGGCAGTATGGCTCCTCCGTTAATATGAGTCTGCACACGTACATTTATTGGTACATGCTTGAGACTGATTTTGACCATCTAATTCATCCAGAGTGGGATAGAAAATACGTCGATGTACACAAATACAACTTTTCTCTCCGTATATTTTATA
>SDVV010008667.1:0-17097 GCA_016164225.1 Gammarus roeselii | reverse complement strand
TATTTCGTCAGTATTTTCCACCGCATTCACTGACTAGGTTTGTTTATTTCTAGTAGTAACTAGGCATAGTAATTTCTAGTAATGTACACACTGACGAGAGCAGGGGGAAACGTTTATTAAACATAATATTGAATCCTTCGTTTCCCTGCAACCCATTAGGAAATGAATTTTGTCAATCTTCAATTATTTTTCTTTCTCTATGGTGAGCCTTTTTACTCACTGAAAGGCTTTCTTTTTCTGAAGTTGATATCATCACTTTACTCTGATTGTAATTTGATCATTGGTCTGTTTATGCTACGAAGAAGACACACCGTATGAAAAGCATATCACTGTTTACACAGATAAAAATATTATGCAAAATTACCCAAGGCGGTTTTTCAGTCGTCGCGACAGCATGTTTATTTATAAAACGCATCAAGTGAAACTATAATAAAACTGAAGATGAAATAATATCCTCTACAACCCTTCACCAGGATGGTGTTACGAGCCGCGAGGAGTATGCGAAGGAATCAAATGTGTGAAACAACTCTTCTAATAGTCAACAGTGTGAGTATTCGTGCGTTACAACACGAGGGAAGATCATTTGCCATGAATAGAGATGCACCGATTCATCGGTATCGGTATCGGGGTCATCGGCCTCCATCGGCAGTATTGGTAGCGGTACCGGTATCGGTGGAATATCGGACGATGCCAACCATGCTTTTGCACTTTTTTTCTGAATTTGTATGTCTCCCAGCTGCCGGCGGGAAGACATTGGTGTCACACAGTGTTTTGCTATTTCAACTGAATGAAGTATCATATATAATTCAAATTGGTTTTGGACCTTCTTTCCACGAATAGTTAAGTCTGTCTGCGCTGCTATCCGTCTCTGTCTGTCTGCTCGGCTAACTGTCTGCTCTGTGGCGCTTACACATAAATCTCAGAGACTTATAAAAAAAATGAGTAATGGTGATCAACGATAAAGGATTTTCATATCCTGTTGAGTACCACGGTCTAAAAAAATCGAAACTCAATTATTTTAATTTTTTAAATGCAGGTAAATAAATCACTGAAAAAATATCACTTAAATCGGTAACACTATTCAACAGTGAAATAATCAGGACAAGCAATACACCTCACCATTTGAGTAACAGTGTGAATTATTTGAGTTTTATACGGCGCTTATATCCAAGGTTAGATGTTGCGAGTTGTATTACGAGTTATTTTCTGAAAAAAATGCAAGGGACGTCAAATATTTGTCTCCATCCCTACTGTATGCAAGTTATCAGTACGTGCATTATGTAACATGCATACTTCTGAGAAGTAATACGATTTGCTTGTGAACACTTGTAAAAGAATTCCCTGGAAATGTGTTCCATTTTATTTATCTCTCCTCTAACAGTTTTTAAGCTCTAATGGCAAGAAAGACAGAACTTTGAAACTCTTGCGTAACATTAAATTGAACTATTTTTCTTTCAAAGTTTGCGTAAGAAATCTATGGGAAAATAACGTATCAAAAATATAAGAATTTATAGATAATGAATAACCTCCACTCCTACAGAAGAACAGGGCGACACCAAAAATAGCCAGAAGTAAACCCTCATATCTCAAAAAACTAATGGACGCGGAAAGACAAAGCAAATAACACTTGGCAGAATACGTCCTAAAGTATTTTAATATTAATCGTAGCAACAATCATTTTTGAAGAAAAAAAAAGCATTTTTTAGAGGGGTCAACCTACTGGTAAACTGCGTGTTTTCCTTGTTGAACAGTACATATCAAATAAATCTCCAATCAAAGTAAAAGAAGTTATGATCTTATCACTTTTATTGACGAGTCACATGCAATTTATTGATCAACAGAGCTTTCGTTAATCGAGCTCCAAAAAAACTGTAGAGGTGTTTGATGGGTCATTGCCCTGATGCGTGAAACATGACTAATAAGATCACTGAAGCATGTATTGAACTGCTGTGTAATGTAATGTCAATCTGCATTCGTCCTGATGGTTGGTTCTGAAACGCATCATCCCCTGCAATGGCCTGGTAGAGAATTTTATTTCGGAAACAACTTCATCTCCCACCCAACTGACTTCCCGTGGCAAGCTAGGCCATCTGACTTTGTCCCTCTGGATTATTGTGTCTAGTGATATGTCACACAGTGGGTCTTCGAGTGCGAAACATACACCATCGATGCTCTCAAGCAAGTTATTCGATGTGTGATCTCTTTCCTTGAACAATTTGTTATAGATGCAATATCAACGAATTTGCAATGACGGGTTAATCGCTATATTTAACAGCGTCTTTTGAGAACTTGTTACGAGCCCCCAAACAAATCAGGATATCTCCTCCCATGTTGTTTGTTTTTCTGCTTCTCTTCCATGTGGTTTGTGTTTCTATTTTCTTACCATTTCTTTCTGTCACCCTGTACTTGGATTGAACAAATTAAGATTTTATCGATTCCAAACGATAACATTTTTAAATTTATTTTTCTATGACGGATTTCTTTGCAAATCGAATGTTGTTTACAGTTCTGAACGCATCATACCGTGCAGTGAGTCAATGAACAGATTTCTCTTGAATGTTTTTCTCAAATCTCCGTGCTCTAATCTCATTGAGATGAAAAGATGCCCATTCAACAACTTAACGAGAACGTGATGTGAAGGTTTGTACCGAGTAAACGGCACAGGGCACATATAACGCATCCTGGCGCATTAATGGTAAGCGATTGCCCTCGGTGTACAGTTGCTGATGGATATCATGTGGCACCCTCTGCCCTATTATCGCTTGACAATGCGGTCAAGCGATAATATAAGCAAACAATCTGTTGCATAATTTGAACACCGCCATGTCGGAATGTGTGATCAATCTGCCGTCATTGGAAATGTGATTCTTTGAATTTACACTGTTAAAACAATGCTTATGATAAAATTACGCCAACGAATACTTTGTATATGCAACAGCCAATTCTGTGAGACAAGTGATCGTACCACTAGGGTGGACGATGTCAGGCTCAGACCCACATTTACATATGCTATACAAAAAATTATTCATACATGAGATGCAACTACAGCAATGTAGAGCGGGCGAGAGGGAAGATTATTTGCTCTGATTAAAGCAAAATGTTACGCATGGTTTTATATTTGTTGAATACTAAGAGTATCGGAGTAACAGCATTGGTATCGGGTTGGATTTGAGTTTCAGTTCCGGTATCGGGCAAATTTTGGGCATCGGTACTATTTAATTGGTATAACACAGAAGATAGTACTTCTAATATACGAAAGAAGAGGCAATTAAGGGAATGAAAATTCCTCTCAGATAGTATTTGCAGACTCTCGTACAACTCATAGCTATCCAATACGAAGAAAATAAGGGAACCTCACTTAGCCTTGTAGTGTCGGGCCTTCCCTGTCCAATCCTGCCTTAATCGATGACTAGATTCGCACCTCTCAGAGAAGACTTATGCAAATATAGTTAGAACCTTGTTAGGCTTTCACGGGAAAGCGATTGGAGTGTTGAACTGTCGGAGCAGAAAATGAATCATACGACGACCAACATGGAGACCAACTGGCGGGATGAATGGTGGTAGACGACTAAAGCGATTCGGAATGGGCAAAATAGATGTAAATAATATTGCAGACGTTGATGGGGCAGAAGATACATCAAAGAAGCATGATTTTGTATATGTGGTCCTAGTGGAGCAAGCGGTATATTGTGTTAAGGGTTCCGCGTCAATATGTTTTTGAGTTATGAGCGTTTGGCCAGACTGTTAACTCAAAAGAGATATTCAATTCTAGTGACTGTTTTGCTGGGCAAATGGCCAACGCAGATGGCTAGTTACTTGTGACAGTCTTTCTCCGTAGGGCAGACTGGCTACACAGTACAAACAATCTACGTTGAGCAGACGGTCTAAGCAGAACAGATGGTCTATTCGGAGGTGACTCTCCACATTTGGGCAGACTGTTTACGTCGGACAGTCTAAGTCGGACAGTCAAGCTACATAGTACAGACGGTCAATGATGGAAGATTTCTACATTGACAAAATAGCTCACCTTTTCCCTACAGTGAAGGGTCCACGTTATGAAAAGCCGACTTTTTTCTCTCTGCGATCAACAAAGAGACCTTACTACCGCTCCTCTTCCCTCTAATTGTTTACTTCTATTATTTTTCCTGTCAACCTTAGCACCGAACATAAAACGGTCGTCTAGTTTTGCCCTAAAAGTGCTTTCACTTTTGTACTTTTTCCGCTGTCCCCACAATGGCGCACTCCCAGTCCCCCTCAAAAATCTAACAGAATTATGATGCCACTTTCAGTGCGGCATTGCTGAGGCTACTGGCCCAATTCTCCGTCATGCTCAGGGGGACTGGGCAAAGAACCCCTAGCATCAAAGAGACTGTGAGAGTTGCTGCAAAAACGTTTCTGCATGCCGTATTATTATGTTATCAATAAACTGAGGTTATTGTTGAACTGAACTTCATCTTTTCATTACTTTGATAGTATGCATTCGACTCTGATTTGCTTCCTCATAAACGGCGTTGGTATCTATATAGTCTTTTCAATAGGTTCCATACAATAATGTTAGAAGAATTTGTGTGAGAGATTTTAGTTCAAAAAACGTCGTAAATTGAGTGTTTCTACGATCTCTAATTGAGATGGTAATTCCACACAAAGACTGACTTAATAGCAACTCCAGCCCAACAAGCGCGTCCTCATCTACCCTCAGCCCCGTGCAATGTCTGGTACGTGAGCTGCTCATGCCCAGAAAGTGATGGAGCCTCTAATTGAACAAAAATCCCTGCATGGGAATCTGTTGTGGAATATTTTGCGAGTTGGGTCATTTGTTCTCACCTTAACTGATTTCGCTGTGCTTGATTTTTTTTATTTGAAAATGTAAAGGATTTGAGAATCCGGTCTTTAAAAAAATCAGCTGAATGAATTGGATTACGTTAGAAGTATGCTGGAACAGATGTCATACGAGTTTTGAGTCACGGATGAATGCGTAACATTTTTTTCATCAAAAAATGTACAGCCGCCAGGCAAACATCATCACTGCCGAAGATAGCCAGGTGATCAAATGAAACGATCGAGACAATCTGAGCACCTGGCTGCCTCTGGCTTCCCTCTTAAAGTATCGCCTCCTTCCAATAGCCCCTATCGAGTGGATGACATTGAAATGGGTTATATTTCGTTGAATGTCTCTGTATAGATTTTAGGATCATTAAAACTGTTGTATCCGAGGCATTTGCCTTGTAGCCGGGGCGTTAGAATCTTGCTACCGACTAAAAGGGCGGGGCAAAGGAGCTAGGAATCCCTTGCTCTGTAAGACCCTTCCTTGCTTTGTAAGACCCTAACAATAGGGTTCGCGCACCTCCGAACCATAGTGTTAGGGTACCTGAATTTGCGTGGCGGTAGTACGAATGGGTAAAAAGGAGAGAGATTGGTGAGAGGCTTGTGAGGAAGAAGTTTGATGTGTTGGCGCTGAGTGAGAAGAAATTGAAAGGTAGGTGCGAATGTGAGTTTGTTGTGGTAGGTGGAAGAAAATTCTGTGTGGAGGAAGGTTGGACAAAAGAAGGTGTGGTCATGATATTGAGTGATCGGTTGGCTAGTTGCGCTACCGAATGGAAGAAGGTGTCCTCAAGATTGATGTGGGTGAAAGTCAAGTTAGGCGTAGATAGATGGGCATTTGTGAGTGTATACGGACCTGGCAGCGAGAGGAGTGAAGATGAGAAAAAGCAATTCTGGACTGTCTTGAGTGAGTGTATTGAGAGTGTTGTGGGTCATTTCAATGTAGGTGTACTGGGTGACCTTAATGCGACAGTCGGTGGTGTAGTGGTGGTGAATGTGATAGGAAGGTAAGGCGTTCCATATATAAATGGCATTGGAGACAACCTGATTGGTCCGTGTATGGAGCAAGAACTGGTGGTCGGGAACAGTTTGTTCAAGAAGCGAAATATCCACAAGTACACATGGATAAGGATGGCCCGTGGTGCAGTGATGGAGAGAGCACTGATGGATTTTGTGCTGATATCGAGGAGAGTGATGGGAAGGCTGTTGGATGTGCGGATGTTGTGAGGGGAGGGTGGAGGAGTGTCTGACCGTATGCTGGTGGAAGGTAGATTAAGAGTGGAGCAGAAGTGGAAGGGCCACAAACGAATGGGAGGAGGAAGAGAGGTAGTGAAATTGAGTGAACTGAATGTAAGAAGTCGAGCAGAGTAGCTCCAACAGGCGTTGAGTGAAGAATATAACAACGTGAGGGGACAGGACCTGAGAGACGTTAAGGAATAATGGGAGACGTTAAGAGGTGCAGGAGGCGGTGGAGGTGATGAAAGCAGGTAAAGCCCCTGGATTAGATATCGTTGCGTCCGAGTACCTGAAATATAACATAAATAAACTGGTGAAACAAATACAACAAATGCAATTAACAGGTCACTGAAATGAAAAATCGTTGTGTAATTATCTTAGATTGACTTTCAAAATCGATTATTCATTAGTCTCGCTAATATTTGAATTAATTCATATAACCATTATACGATTCCAATCTCAGCAAAATGAATAGTTTATCATAAGAAAAGATCGTCGAAGATAAATTCAAGTGCAAAAAGAAGATTGGCGAAAGGTCAAAACCTCTTTTTATAGAGCTCGATCTGGTACTGGATAGTACAACAAGTCTAACCGAATCATTAATTGTCGACCAAATATTTCTAAATTATGATTTAGGTAGAATATTTAGAACAATTTCTTCAAATTTTAGTGAATATCTATGATGTATTACTAATAAAGTATCATGCGTAATACTAACAATGTTAGTTGCTATAAAAATATTGAACAACTCGTGGGAGATCAGCATTCAACTCTGAAACGTCAGGTAGCTATTTATTCTAATATGTGTTAATCAGAGCACGCAAACAATCTGTGATTGCACTATTCGGCTGTTAGTTCAAATAATCATGCGCTTATAAGAACACTGATAAACACATATAATCGGTATTGATTATTATTATATGCATTCTTCTGTATGATTTTCCAGCACATATTAACGCATACCTAATATAACTGATTTTAAAGACTAACAAGTACCAAATGTTATCAAGAAAACAGAGAAATGCTCTGAGTTTTAGTTGGTGTTAATTGAACCCCAACAAACAACACGGGTAAGTTTTAGCGCACATCACATCCCTCTTACTCATTTTGTAGAGCTATTAATATTTTCGTTCGTCAGGTTAGAAAACTCTCCATTACAAACCTTCTCAGCTACTCTCCAAATTGGGGATGCTTGGCGAAAAATGAACAATTTCACGCTCCGATGAAACCCAATAGAAGAAGGCGGCGATGAACTTCTCATGGGTACGAACGTCTTCATGTGATTAGGGATTGTACGGCAACAAAAAAGATTTATTTTACAGTTAAATAATTGAATTGTTGGTTAATCAATTCCGTGATTTCAAACTGAAAAATAACATCTGTTGAGAACGGAACTGTTAATCCTATATGTTAATGACACAGATCCGCGGACTATATTATTAACCCAACTTGCCAGTCGGTCGTATATATTGTACGAATATATTGTATTGTACGAAAATATTTTTAAGGAGCTTATGTGAAAATGTACTCTTTTATCGATGGGTTTTCCGTTACTCTCGTGATAGAAGTGAATCTTTGACCATGGATTGAGGTTTGTGTTTGAAAAGGTGGCTGAATCGGCTCTGGGTTCTCTGATTTTGAATTTAAATATGTTAAGCTGAGTCCCGTGTTTTTACAATTGATCACATGAGTGATGTATTTGAAACAAAAAGATTGAAATTTTCTAGATTCATAAAAAAAATCTAATTTCTAGGGTTACACCTCACGCAATTATGTGGATGATAATCGCAAAACTGATTTATTTCAGGAATTATATTCATGTAAGAAACCCGAGTTTGCCCTAAACGTGTTATCAAAATCAAAAAGGTGACTCAAACCTGCTATATTTTTCATGAACTTTTTGGGATTGTGTTTTGTTCATAGAAATATGGTTTCTGGGAAGATTTCGGAAATACATTATTATTTTATTTTTTAGACAAATAACAATCGTCAATCAATTGGAGAATATTTTCAAAACTACTACGACTACGATTTTGACAGCATTAATTTTTTATCCCTAATTTGCATCTCTGTATCTTTAATTAAGAAAGATTTTGATCTGCAATTAATAAAGGCAGTGTTCTTCCGGAACAGAGAGAATGTGATAATTTCTAGACAACGCGACGTGCTGTTCATTTCATGTCACTAGTAAATTTACAGTTGGAGTGTTCCCGTCGAGAGTTTATTTCATGTTATTCGTAGGTAAACAAGAGCAACACGTCATAAGCGTAACACCATCGCAAACAAAACTACATCAAAGGTAAAGCTCAATCAGGGAACCGAACCATGGTTTGGCTATTAATTAGATTATCCTCTTTGGTAATAATGTCACCGTATATTATTACAAATTGACTACTATTGAAATGACCGCGCTATGACGACGGTTAAGTATGATTAGCTTACATTATATTGGGCGGGTGGTTCTGCCACCTGGCATTCTTTTTCAAACTACCGGATTGACTACAGGGATGCGATGTTCGAACAGAGAGCAGGAGGATTCTAACATTCACTCTCACAAGCATAAATAATTGAAATAGTTGTGACCCAGAACGGGTCTTACACTACTACTATGATGGGACCTGGATCAAATATCTCCTTATCACTATGACATGAACTATATGGTGGCGACCGTACCCCAGTCGAGCCCGCCTACGTACTTCCATTTCATAACAGGTCCGGAACTCGGAGAAATCTTTATACCCTCATCAATTTTCAATCAACCATTCAAGCTCTTGCCACCTCTCCTCACTAAGTCTCTTCGCCTTGTATCAGTAGGATTCCCTTTTTAATAATTTTCCTGCACCCATTCACTCCATTTGCTAAAATCCATTTAAAACACCCAAGTCAAGATATCCAGACTTTCCTTCCTCACACCGGTTGTCATTAATAGGCATATTCCTGTTACTATCCATCACGTCACTTTCAGTCTCTCTTCCTACACCAGACTTCCCATTGCACCCAACATTTCTCCCTCGAACAACACAACTGGGAAAATAACACTCATTTGACTTTGAGGGGCGGCAACGGCGATAAATTCCAAACCTGGACGACATTTTCCAAAACTAGGCCACACGTTCTCGTATAAAATTTAATTTATAGTTCCATGAACTGACTGAAGTGAAAAATCTGAAATTGAAGCCAATTCCAAATAAATTTACGTTCATTGCGTACACAACCATTTTTCAAATAGCTGAATGCAAAAGCCTCATTAAGAGATAACTCCATAGACCAGAAATGGAAGTGTTGATGGCTTCATCAATCCAGAGTGCATATTGTAAAATATTTTTCAAGAGGTTGGGCCCATCATGTTGGTAATTCAATTTCTCAATGGGACCAACTGATCCCATAGAATGAGTGAGTGCGGGCCATTACAAAAATTTATTGAAGAATTTTGAGGTGTTGCATATATCTATGATACCATAAATAAATAATTATTGTGGATCATCCACTCATAGAATTTGTCTTTTTTTCAAATAAATACACTCAATTTTAAAGTGGATCTACTTACCATAATTTGGTCCATATCCTCATGGTTTGAGCTCCCAAATCGACGACCTTCAAATATGTCACCGAGAGAATCAACAAAATAATCTTGATTTAATCAGTGTTCTCAAACATCTTTTTGTCATTGGAAATACTGGTAGGGTTGACGCTTGTTAGATGGGCCGGGGTTGAGGATGATTGCAGCACTTGAGCGATTGAGGTGGTGGATTCCATTTGATGAGTCTGTGCTTTCTAACAAGGCCAAGGGGGAACGCGTGAGCCCGTTAACGAAAATTTACGCGATTTACACCCAGTTCACTTTAATTACAATTTCAACGCATTTTATTCACGCAATGATTTTCATGAATTGGTGTCTAACTTTTTCCTTCGGTTCCAACATCAATCGGCTCGTAGTTACAGCTACTATTTCACGTATAGCCTTTGTCACTTTTATCATCACGTTAGTCTATATCAGTCACAAACTCATTCACATCTGCATAACATTTCACTTCAAATAATTTCCCTGGCCAAGCAACAATATCCAAGAAAGTCAGTTGAGTAAAAAATAAATCTAACTCGTTAATCTAACTAATATTCTTCTTAATATTAATAAAGGAAAAAAAAATCTCAGCCTAGTTGAATTTTTTCAGTCCTAACGACGTTTAAGAATACCACACTGTTTGTTAAGGAGGAGCAGGCAACACCGATTCATTATGTATAACTATAAGTATATGCACACACAGTAAACACACTGGTGTAATGTGCGTGCATATTGAGAAATTGAAAAAATTAGGTCTCAATGATCCATGAACACTTTTACTTCATACTCACCACTACCCTTCGATGTAAAAAATATGACGGTACGTACAAATAAACTTTCAAGTTTCACCTGCTCTCAACACATCCCGACATTAATCCATGTCATCCAACACCACATAATGCGATATACGATATAAACCTGTTAGAATTGAGTATACTTAAATGTATTTTCATGTAGCTGTTTTCTATCAAAATTTGAACGCATGTCACAGTTCACGTCCCGATCATACAACGACTGGTTTGAGCCTCCATTTCATTCAAATTATCGTCAAGTTCGATAAATTTTTGAATGGTTCGTCGACAAAGTAACTGGATAATTGATACATACTAATTCAGATGAAAATTAGTATGCTCTTGCAAGTTTATATCAAATGATGCATATAAGAGACTCATTCAAAGGAAGATATAATTTTTCTTCCATGCACACCCATCATACAGCGTATTGGAACGTCCTAACATTGCAATCTAACTCTAAATATACTAAGACACACGCACACACTACAGGACAATTGCACGTGTTTAATCACTTTGCTTCCAAGACGGAACTTCAAGAAGATTTTTTGGGGATGTTCTGGATTAGATCATATGAACGACTGAGGAGCACAGCTGCCCAAATGCATATATTTTTCCAAGAAATGCTATTAGGCCACTTATGTGGTTATGCCACTTTGCATTGTAGTTCTTATTATATTTTCACTGAAGCGGCTGTGGTAATTCATACGCTACGAGAGTCGCCTCAACTTAGCTTTAGCACACACACACTCATCATTGTTCATGTACAGAAATGTTGTGTATAAGTGTGTGCATTATTAGGAATATTATATTACATTTTTGAGTTCAAATTAATAAGGTATGATCAATCTTATGAAACTTGATCAATTCATGTGGGTATGATTGCTTATATTTCAACCCCTGTGTGCGCTCTCTTTCACACGTGGCGGAATTATTAAATTGTTTCTCCCAACACAATAGGTCAATGCAACCGCCAAGGCCACGGTCAACGTTTCTCGCTGCTTGGATACGACTCGCTGTGTTGATTACTCCAAAGGGTAACGTAAATGTAACGGTTCCGTATATAACCGTTCTGGAAATAACCGCCTCTGGCCCACCAACACTTTACGAACATCAGAGCTAAAAAATATAGAGTGAATGTTTTTACTGGAGGACGTGAACAATCTCCATCCATCCTCTCCTACAGAACATTGAGTTCAACTTTGATTCTATCTCTAAGCCTTGTCTCACATGAAGTTTCCCCAACGAAAGTCTGGCTGGTGCTGGCAGTGTGGTCGGGCGACTTGAACAAACTGGCACAGACAATGCTCTAAGGTCCAGAGTAACAACATTATACATACCACCCCATCCGCCCCTAAGCCGGTCACTCAACTCCCGAAGCCTTCCCGGAGTATATTGGGGGGTTTGGGAGGTGGGCAGGCATGCGGCGATTCTCACCGCGGCAGGTAGAAATTTGGGCTGAGCTTCAACAGCAACCGTTAATCACAAGGGCGTCATTTTTGTCCCAGAATAGCCCCCCAACAGCCACTACCCGGGCCATTGCCCTCGAAACGGCTCCCTCGCCGAACAAAATCCTTGCTGGGGAAGGTTTACAAACATTCTCGGAGGTCAGAATTTAGTACACCGACAAAAAAAAACTCGCTAAGTTCAACATATTATTTGCATTCCGAATGAAAATTTGTAATTGTCAAGCCATTAAAATTTGTTAGACAATCCTATTTTCCAAAGAGAACTCACGTTGATTGTAGATCTGTTCCCCACGGTCACATGCATATATTTTGGCAATTGTAATGATTTGTTTGAACGATTACTCATGTTATTTGCGAGAGATAATCAGATTTAGAATAGCATAGCTTCATGAAACAATTTACCATACATTTCGTATAGGATTTCCACAATCTTCACTAATTTCTTACCGCGTAGAATAATTGAATAGCTATAAGTGTTGTTTTTTATACCAAAATGAAGCTTAGGTGATTCAATAGAAATATCAACATAACGACTCAGTCATAACGCACCATTCCCAGAACTGGGAATGGCCCTTATCCTGTTTGGTCACCGGACGTCGTCCTTTCATTGCTTCCATCATCTTTTAACTTCCACAATTTCAGTGTGACGGAAGTTACGCATTAAACTCTGATTTAAACAAAACACTTTTTATGTGGATGTTTTTGAGATTAGAAAAATTCAGAGTCATATAAAATACTATCGATACTGTTATTTCTAATGGGCAAATATATTTGTCGTACCAGATTGTAGGAAGCTTTCATAAACTTTTTTTGATGATTGAATTACCCAGCTGACATGTGTATAGCGATTATATTACTCATATTGCTAAAGGTAACCCCATTCCTGATATCAATTAATAAATTTTCATGTGATCTATAGGAGTAAAAAATGTTGTGGTAGCACGTTTTGGCATCTAAGCAGGAAAAATCAGTCGATTTAAGGAAGACTTTCTAAACATATTACTATTACTACGTGTTTCGGTTGCTAAACAAAGCTCAAAATAGAAATGTCAGGCATGCCTATGCATGGGGATCTTATGGATATTCATCAAATGTGACTACCAATGTGTAACGATCTTTATTTCGACATAGGTTGGGTCAATGCAAAGCTTATCAGGATATATCATTTCATCATACAGTGAATTACCAGTAAGAATGAATGTCAATTTTTATTGTACAACTATAGATGGCATGGAGGAGTCTTCAGAATGGGGCGGCAGGCAAAAGAACGACCGGAGAGAATCAGTCAAAAATGAGAAAAATATCCAATCTGTTGTTACGCAACTAATGAAGAAACAAGATGAATGAGAACATAATACCTCATGACATACTGAGATGACATCATGCTTTTTGTTCCGTTTAAAGTACGGCTGAAGAGTATAACAGATGAAAAAAAAAATATTTTGCTCCATTGTCCACCATTGCTCTATAAATATTCAGGGATTTTTTGATGTTCTTCCCATAGATTTTTCTGATCTTCACCTCAGCCTAATTGAGATGGCAGTGACCTATTCCCCGCCGTATTTCACGTTTTCCCAAAGCTCGTTCAATACTTCAGGATTTTTTGTGAGAATCACATGATTGTCTATCAGGATTTTGGTAATCGTTTTCCGGTAAAACAACAGTTTTGCAGCCCTCCACAATGTCGGCTAATTGCAGGCTATCGTCGGACTAATGCACCTAGTCAACATTTAATGGTAGGCCTATTGAAAACCAGGAGGGCGGTCCGATGACTAAGAAATGATAAATTAGGGCAGCGGAGAAGATTAGATCTTTAGTTCAACGAGCATACAAATGTATAATACTTGACAAGCACCCTCCAGTAGAAAGAGAATAAATGGATGTGGGGTTAGAGTGCAGAAACGTTTTGCATTAAACAACTCGATGTTAAAATAACGTTCTGTTCAAGTGAATATTGAAGAACACAATATGATTTTGTTGTCAGTAATTTTGGAGCGTGGCAAACTCATTACATTCAGAGACAAACAAAACTAACCTACAATCCAAAATAATTGGGGCTATTCTCATACGTTTTGTTATTTCAATAATGCATTGAAATTTACCATCGATAGGGACGTATATTCAAATGAATAAATGCAACTGCAAAATATTTACTATAGATTTCTGTTAATTTGAAACAACGTATTCCACTAAAGTAATGGACAGACGCGGCGTTCCTCCTGTTTGGCTGTCTGGATCTATTCAGTTCAGTATGTTGCTGGGCAGCTCTGAACCTGCAGAACCTCTCCAATCGTGCGCTCATTTGAGCCTCATTCTCGAGCGGATTGAAGACAGAAAGTGGAGATAAGAGAACGACTGGTAGGCCTGGGGAGAGACACTTGAACGTGGGAGTCTGTGCAAACTGTAGCGGCACTTGCTCGGTTGGAGTGTAATAGTGCAAGGCTAGAGCTGTGCTGACATTGCTGGCATTTGGACGACGACGCAGGAAATAAATTGAACTTCGTCGGTCGTGATAGTCTTTTATATTTAGATAAAATTTGAGTACAGCAACACTGATAATACCGCCAATACATTGGAACAATCTATTTAGATACACTTGATTTTTTTGTTCAGAAAAATATACGAATTTTTGAATGTTAAATCCTCCGTGGATTAATCCAAGACGTATTAGGATTACTATGAAGCTGCTTGTTATTAGTAATGAAGCGAAGCACTCAAAGATTTTTGCTGAAACGATTGCTGATTTTTCAATCGTGGCATACTGCGAATGTTGAAACCAATTATCAGCCTAACTTATAAAACATAAATAAATATTGATCAAATTGAACGAGACTGAGATTTAGCCTAGAGTATGCACTGAAGGAATACATAAAGTTCTGAATCTGAGCTGTAAAGTCACCCTATACAACGTGTCTTCAGAGTATTAGATCAATGAACGAAGGTACATCAGGAGGTATTACACATATTGTAGTCGGACATGAAGAGATAAGCCTCGTCGGAAACGTCGTGACCTTATTTCCTCAAACTTGCCCGCGGTTATGTTATATTAAAGAGAACACAGATGTACCATACTATGATACATTCTGTTTCCAAATTTGGGACTTTTCTGGAACATTTTTCTATGTGTGTTCTGGTATAATGTTTTCTCCAGTTATCACAGAGCTACTCCTGTTTGAAACTCATTTAGTTAAATAAATACAGTATGTGCAGAAGTATCATTTATTCTCTCACAATTCAGATGCCAAACCAATCCTACAGTCTCACACAGAGAAAATACAACACTAATTTCTCGACATAATTTCGAATAATTGCACTTCAAAATTTTTGAATTATTGCTTTCCATTTGACACGAGTTCTTTCTGGTTCACATAATCCGATAGACACACAAAGTCGGTCAACGAGTCATATCGTATTATCTGCTTATATCCATTGTTGCGAGAAAAGAAATGCAAGAGGTTTTGAAAGTTTTTGTATGAAAGCAAATACATGATACAACGGTATTTCATGCAACGGCGTCCCACCATGACAATCAGTTCGCATGTGAAAGCATTCACATAATATTTTGTGAAATGATCTCATTTTGTACCGAAAATTCAGTCAAAGACCAAGATATATTCTTGCGCAACACAATGAAGCAACCATCTTCCATATGCAAGTTAAGTGACATTTTTAGGATGTTTGACAGACTTACCTACAATTGTGAACATGAACAATCATTCAAAAGTTAACACCGGACAAACGCGCTGGAACGTTAACATAAGATTTGAGTTGATCTATTGAAATGTCATCAGGTCATTTGTGTACAGCTGAGCAGCACATTGGACTTGCCGAGAATATATCTATTTGTGTGGAAATAATTAGTTATTCCTAATTTTCAAAAACAAGTCACAGATCAGTATCATGCATCATGCCGTATCGACATGGTCATTATGAACATTTTTAACAATATAACAATTTCCTAATATTTTGTATACAAATCATTTCTAAACGTTTCCGGGCCGAAGAACATTTCCACGGAGAGTACCGATGCACGTGTTTGTGTGAATCAATAATATAAAAAATGCTCAAAATAATGTACCAAATTTCACAACAACTATATTCCAAGGCTGCGGTTGCTGATATAGGATATGTAAACCTAAATACTAAGCATTTTATTGGCCCACATCATTGTAGACTGTCGGCCTCAATGCAGAATGTTCTGTAAAGCACAGAGCAACATTCCATTGTTTATCTGGACCCACTGTTTTCTATTTTTTATTCTACACCGCCTATAGTTTGACAGGGTAAATACAAGATATATATTTATTTGTAAACATTTCTTTCTTCTCTGAGTCTCTAGCACACTGGACATATGAAACAGCTGGTGAACACACCAAAGAATCACTAAATTTATTGGCTTAGTCTCAATTTGACGGGAATAACTTCTCCATAATATCACGGATATCTCATAAGTCGTGAGTTTTTATTTGCTGGCATTTGGTTTGCAGGACCACCGCAGCAGATTATTGCGGAGGTTCAAACATGGACGCAGCTGTGTGAAATGGCCACGGCTCAGCATTATTTCAGACCCCCTTGCAGCTGGAGTTCCAGTATTTTTCTATTTGTTTGCTGTGCAATGTGGCGTTGCTCTTCCTTGCTGCAACTGCCACTGCCTCCGAGTGCTTCTTTTTCTAAACTACCATGAGGGAATATGGGGTTGTTCAACACTCGTGGATGCGAGGTAAATCCAGATTAAAGTGAACAAGTTGGCAAACTTCACCAGAGCCACCGACGCAAGTCTCTGCTTGATCCTCCGTAGCGCTCGAAGTAATAGAGAGTTAGTCTAATTCACAGAGAAACGTGTATAATACACGAAACGTATCCTGGTACCTCGTAATTGAGACCAAGCTAATGCCGACTAGTGATCCGTAGGTAAGTTTGAAATTTATTTCATATATATATCAGTTTTGTGTATAACACCCTGCACACGTAAAGAATCAGGAGAAGGCTCTTAATCTGAAACCATACGCTTATGAGATAGAACTTTTTTATCTCTATGTAATTTTATGAAATTTATTCCTTGCAGTTGTGTATAATCCTGTTAAAAAGGAAAAATGAACATAAAATTCGAATTCTATTTTCTGGAACATATCAAAGTATATTACCGGAATATTCGTTTTAAATATTCAGTGAAATCATGAAGACCTGCTTACCTGTTCACGAGACCAAGAATGTATAT
>SDVV010008666.1:0-17098 GCA_016164225.1 Gammarus roeselii | reverse complement strand
CCATCACTTTATAAGGCAATAACACTGATGATTTTACCCTAGTGTCGCTGGCCCATCATTTTATAAGGCAATAACACTGATAATTTTACCCTAGTGTCGCTGGCCCATCACTTTATAAAGCAATAACACTGATGATTTTACCCTAGTGTCGCTGGGCCATCACTTTATAAAGCAATAACACTGATGATTTTACCCTAGTGTCGCTGGCCCATCACTTTATAAGGCAATAACACTGATGATTTTACCCTAGTGTCGCTGGCCCATCACTTTATAAGGCAATAACAACTATCGCCATTGGTTTGTGTTTCCTCTGGACCTCTTCAGCATTACTATGTTGAATAACTCAATCAAAAGTTATATACCTGCAATCGACATCATTACAACTACATCCCAGAATGAAGGTCCCTGTAACTGTTATTAGATCATCAATCGTGACCATTCCAGATAAATAAGTAGCTATTATCTCACGCTATGGCGGCGCGTCTCCGCTCACGGTATGGCGGCGCGTCTCCTCACACGGTATGGCGGCGCGTCTCCGCGCACGGTTTGACGGATTTTTGGTGGGTTGGGGGAGGGGCGTCGGTGTGTGAGAGGAGGGTTGCCGTAGTAGGGTTTACAAGTGTTTACAAGTGTTTACAAGTGTAGGAAGACGACAACAGACCTATTGGCCCAAACTGGGTCGCCTTTTGATAGCAAGAGGATTAGTTCTGGAGTAAAACGTCTAAGAGGCCTATTGGCCAAAACAAGATTGCCTTTTGATATCAAGAGGATTAGTTCTGAAGTAAAACGTCTAAGAGGCGTTAAGATGGCTTTGTGTGCCATTTCCGTTTTATTTATAATAACAGGAAAGGGACCGGCTTAGCTATTTATCGGCGATTTATGTAGAACTTATCGAGTCGCGACTTGAAAGTTTCGATTGTATTGCTGTTTACAACCTCCGCAGGATGTTTGTTCCATTCTTCGAAAACTTGGTACGTGAAGAAATTGCGCGTGATGTCTAGTGAGAAATGTTTCCCAACGATTTTGTATCCATTGTTCCTAGTCACTCCGTTTGTATCTAGAGTGAAAAGGCTCGCTTGGTCGACGTTTTCCTTACCCTTCATAATCTTCCACACTTCGATCATGTCGCCTCTGACTCAACGTTTCTCTAGCGAATAAAGAATTAGTTCACGAAGCCTGTCTTCGTACGATTTATTTCGCAGCGAGGGGATGAGTTTGGTAGCTCTACGTTGAACCTTCTCAAGTTTTATAACGTCTTTTTCAAGGAATGGAGACCAGAATTGAACGGCATACTCGAGATGCGGTCCAACAAATGCATTAAAAACCTTGAGCATACTGTGATGGTTTTTGTACGAGAGAGTGCGGGATATCATACCTAGCATTTTGTTGCCTTTCTTGGCAGCATCGTTACATTGCTTGCTGCTTTTTAAGTCGTTGCTAATGATGACATCTAAATCTCTCTCTTCGGTGACTGCAATGAGTTTCTTTCCAGACAAGGGAAAATCGTGTTTGGGGTTATAAGGACCTATGTACATAACTTTGCATTTGTCTACATTAAATTTCATTTGCAACTTTTTTGACCAATCAACAATTTTGTTCAAGTCTAGTTCGATCTGCTGACACTCTAGTTCAGTTTGCACTTTTCCTCCGATCTTAGTATCGTCTGCAAACTTGCTAATGTTTGAGAGTACGTTGCTATCGAGATCGTTAATGAATATCATGAAGAGAACTGGCCCTAACATGGATCCTTGAGGCACGCCGCTTGTAACATTACCCAGGGGGAGGAAGCTCCGTTGAATACAACTCGCTGCCGTCTGTCCGTAAGCCAGCATTTATCCAGTTGTTAGCTCGCCTCGAATACTGATGCTGTGCAATTTACTAATTAAGTGCTTGTGGGGGACTTTATCAAAGGTCTTTTGGAAGGCAAGGTAAATGATATCAACTGGAGTTTGTGTGTCGTGGATTTCGATTATATATCTGAAAAAGAGTAGCAGATTCGTAAGACAGGAACAGTTGTGTTTAAAGCAATGCTGGGAGTCGCCAATCAATTTGTTTGATTCTAAGAATTCTGTAATTTTATCCGTTTTCAAACTTTCCATCAACTTGCCAATGACTGAGGTGAGACTAATTGGACGGCAGTTGTTGGTACAATTTTTGTCCCCGTTTTAAAAAAATTGAGGTAACATTGGCCTCCTTCCATTTGGAGGGACATGTGCCATATGTGAGAGATTGGGTGAAAATGTTTGATAAATATTCGGCGATTTTGGTTCTAGTCTCTTTTAGAATTCTGGGATGAATTTGGTCTGGACCTGGAGATTTGGTGACTTTCAATTTATCGATATATTTAATAATTTCGGTGGGGGAAAAGTTCACTGTGGTGAGGGCTTCAATTCGTTGTGCCGCTATGATATCCTCGGGATTAGGAATATCCTGATGCTCTAACGTAAATACAGAACAGAAGTATTCGTTAAGTAGAACACTCATTTTGGTGTCGTCCGTTTCTAGCTCACCAACATCGTTCTCGAGAGGACCTATAACAGATTATTTTTTTGCTCGAAATATAACTAAAGAATGGTTTCGGATTAGTTTTGACATTGGCAACAATTTCATTTTCATTATCTTTCTTCTTACGTTTCAGGACCCTCTTTTGATCTAGTCTGATAATTTTGTACTCATTTTTTGCTACGTCGCCATGTAGATGTCTCTGTTCTATCGAATGCATTGCTTTCTTTCGTGAATGAAGACCCTACAATCCTTCATTCCAGTACTTGGGCTGATAGACTGCTGTTCGCCTGTTTTTGCGCGGGACATGCTCATGTTCAATATTTTTAAGTGCAGTCGAGAAATAGTCAAGCGATTGATTAACATCTTGTCCGAGGGTTATGTTTGCTGACGTCATTGACTCTCCTAAGCCATCAAAATTAGCTAATCTGAAGTTAGGAACTTTTTCGCAGTTTGTTGATGTTTTCAACTCGAGCTCTATAAAAAAGCGGTTACAGTTGTGTTCACTAGTTTCGAGTGGTTCGCCTACTTTGACGTTCGTGACATGAGAGTCGCTTGCACTAAATAGGAGATCAAGAATGTTGCTACCTCTTGTGGGTGTCTTCACCATTTGGGTCATGAACTTATCGTCTGCAAAATCAATCAGACGTTGGCCGGTGGCAGTGCATTCGTCTGTTTCCCAATCAATGTCGGGGATATTGAAGTCGCCAAGCACAACACTGTGTTGTGTTGTGACGACATCGACGAGGGTGTTGTAAAGATCGATATCATCTGCAACCTTGCTTTTTGGGGGCGATAGACGAGAGTCATTTGACATTTTATATGTTTACCAACTACTTGGATTGATACTATGTCGTGCCTGTTGTTTGGAATGGTGATTTATAATATTTGCTGTGTTTTTCATGAAAAACAGCACTCCTCCGCCCTCTCGGCCTTGTCTGTCTTTGTGAAATAGTGAGTAACCGGGAAGAGTAAATTCGACTAAATAATGTTTGGTGCTCAATTTCATCCACGTATCTTTGATTGCTATTATGGCGATACTTTCATTCATTGCCAAGATACCTCATTCTTTGATTTTTTTCTCTGAGCCTTCTAGCGTTCACGTAGTAACATTTGAGAGTACCGTTAGTCTCATTGACTTGATTTGCTTGACTTATTTGGCTTCTACTCTGAGGTCTTTTGTCGGAGCCAAGATTTTCGTTTTCGTGGGTTGTAGTTGCGAAGCTGCGACTACTGCCTCTAACTCGGGCTGGATTGATAAGTTGGAGATACAGATACAGACACTAGGCCGCATCCCCCAGAAAGGGGGGTGGCAGTTGGAGATGAATGGGTTATAATAGGGTCTTGTGTGAGGAAATTGCCAAGTGCTTTGTGTGGGATAGCTGTGTGTTGGTATCAATTGAGTTGTATAAGGTTTTGTATGCCTCCGGTATAACATAGTATCCCGTTCACGGTATAATTGCAATTCAATAGCGTAGGCATTTTAACGTAATTCATTACATTGCTTTATATAAATAGGATAAGCAAACATGGATATATAGTTACATTTGATTAGAAACACAGTAGAGGCTAAACCTTTAGTATATGCTGAAGATGCAGTAACCCAGACTGGGTGGACTTCCGCGAATAGTGCGGAGGGAGTATAGACATGGGTTACTCAGTATTAGCGATACTAACGTATTAAGATAAGTTTTTTTATAGGCGAACGAAGGGCGCCGCACACGATTCGAGTCCCTAGGGATACTTTTGGGCCCTCCTAAGCTTTCAACTTGAGTGGAGATGTCTTGTATTTGTGTATATTTATATCATATATATTTATTGTTTATTGTAATTTGATGGAAGGTTATTAGAGCAGAACCAGAAGGAGATCGCTCATCGCATGCTTGCGACCAGCCTGTTGTCGGATTGTGATTGATGTTTTGTGTTTACTCGTTCATTATCTGCAAATAGGTGTTAATTATAGCGGAAGTATGCCTTCATAATAATGAGGCTTGTAACATCTACGTTAAATGTGCAATACGTTGTATTCAAATTAATTCTTTCCCGATCAATGGCGGGAATCCGTAATTATCCCGATACCCAAACCCGGAAAATGTCACAGCGACCCGCATAACTATCGTTCCATTGCCCTAACTATTGTCCTATGTAAGACTATGGAAAGAGTGATAAACTCACGCCTAGTCGACTACCCTGAAATGCATGCAGGCCTTAACAACATCTAGTGCGGTGGCCGTAAGCGCCACTCCACAACGGACCACCTCGTACGATTAGAATCCGACATTAGACAGGCCTTCGTCCGAAGAGAACATGTGGTTTCTATATTTTTCGACATTGAAAAAGCATACGACACTACGTGGAAGTACGGGATCATGAAAGATCTCCACCGTAAATGTTTGAGAGGTCGCGTACCACGTTTCATCCTCCAATTTCTACAAAATCACACCTTCAGGGTCAAGGTTGGCGACACTCAGTCTCCGTCATATCCGCAAGAAATGGGCGTCCCCCGGGGAAGCGTCTTCAGTGTCACTCTTTTTATCATCAAAATCGATCAGTTAGCCGACATTCTTCCCCGAGACGGAAGCCTGCTCACATCACTATACGTGAATGACCTACGAAAAAGCTGCAGACACCCCAGCCTCATAACAATTCAACATGAACTCCAGAAGTGCCTAAACCTAGTCGGGAACTGGGCTCCCCTAAACTGATTCCGATTCTCGCCCCCCTAAAACTAAAAGCATGCACTATACCCTTGTGCCCGGTTTACACCTGAAACCAGCCCTAACGCTGCGCAACACCCCTTTAGTATACGAAGAAACGATAAAATTCCTGGGTCTTGTGTGGGACCCTAAACTCACGTGGTGACCCCACATTGCAGCCCTGGCGACTCGTTGCAAAAGATCGACGGGACTTATCTAATCGGTAACATCCCTGAAGTTCGGTGCCGACATGGACACCGGAATGACGTTGTTCAGAGCAATAATATGATTGCGCATGGACTACGAAGCCGTTGTCTACGTTTCAGCAGCCAAAACTACTCCCGATCCTCTCGACCATCGCAAACAATGCTTTGCGTATCACAACCGGCGCGTTCCTCTCCACACCTATCGAATCCATTAGCGTGCTCGCTAACAAACTTCCACTTCCGCTCCGGCAAGACAAACTTTCGCTACAATACTATTTTAAGACTAGAAGTCTAATCAACAACCCAGCAATCAGCCACATCACCAACATATCCGATAAGCGCTTTTTGCGGCTAAAAAGAATATATGACCACCGTTTTCCTACCGAATTCTTCAAATTAACACACCAACATGGATGATCAACCCACCACCGGTCAATCTAGACCTGCAAGTGTACCCTAAAGCAACTACTCCAACCAACGCGTACAGACAGGAATTCCTAAGACTACTTGAGAAACAATATTTAGAGCACCGTCACATATACACTGACGGCTCCAAAACCGCGGACGGAGTGGGAGCCGCCGCTGTGTACGGGGACATCCCACTCTCGGCCACCCTCCCACAAGAGGCCTCCTTGTTATCTGTGGAGCTCCACGCACTCGAACTAGCCATTTCTATTGCAAAAACACATCGCTTCCCCAAATTCATCGTATTCTCACAGTCTGAGTGTCCTCACCCAGCTTAAAACACTGCACTACGAACATCCCGTTCTACGTAAAGTGCAGCACGATCTCTTTGTGATGTTCGAGACGGGTCAGGCAGTTGAATTCTGCTGGAGCCCCGGGCACGCGGGAATAAGAGGGAACAAACATGCGGACTCTCTTGTTAAACTGGCATCTACTCAAGAACAATTTTTTGCAATACATTACCGGGACTGGTTCTTTATCATCAACTCCCAAATAACATCCCGACGGGATGTAATGTGGCAACAGAGTGACAAGAAATGCTTTCAGTCAAACCCTCAGTCGGAGAATGGGAAACAAAGTTTACCTACAGAAAAGACCAAGTGTTCATCAACCGCTTGTGCACGGGACTCACGTGGATAACTCACAACCACCTGATGGATGTCGACCTAGGACCAAACGCGCCACTTTGCCCTTGTTGCCACTAAGTGGCTATCAGTGTGAAACACTTACTGATGGATTGCAATGCACTCGCGGCAGCCCGACGAGCGTTCTTAAATCCCCCGTGCAACCTACAGAGCCTATTCACTGACCCAACCTACCGTAACAAGCTTATCGCTTTCGGAAAACACACCGGACTATACGAAGCTGTCTAAATCCCAAACACCTGTGCAAGTGAGGTGGTCTCTTCATCCCATTACGCACAGAGATAACGATACATTGACGAAGATACGTGTTGACTCATTACTCTCATGTGCTGCGCTAGTACGCGAATATGCCACAATTGAAATATGTACTGACGTCATCTTGACAAAACTAATATTTTCACGCGCGAGGCTGTGCGAACTTCCTGAATCAATGACGGTCGCGCCCTACGGGGGAGCCTATTATGACTTACGTTGAGGCTTCGGTGGAAATGAGGCCCAAATCAAATCAAAATCTACGTTAATTTTCGATGCCGTTTTTTCCCTTAATCACGATTAATGTTGTTAAATTTCTCTCCGCAAATGTGAGGTAGTTGTAAAGAGCTGAGCTTAATTCCCCAACGATACCCGGAACATGTTGAATTTTGCATTGGTTTGCATTTTGAAGGCCTATTTTTGTATAGTTATAGGAATTATAGGATTTATGACAATGCATATTCAATGTAGCCCATTATTCCGGTTATTTTATAATTGATATATGTGGCTAGATGCTACATCAAATTATGTACTCTGTATTATTCGAAATTATGTCTGGATTTGGTTTTAATATAGAATGCTACGCTTGTTTTACCTCACCACAGGGAAGAAAGTAATCATCTATATCAATTCACTCCACCTTTGTGATTTAAAAATTCACATTTAGTGTATTGTTACCGTTTCATAGGAATATAACCTAGAAAGAAACAGTACATGCTCCATGCGATCCTAAGTAATTGTTGCTCCCTGTTACATCAAAGTGTAGAGGTCCCATCATATGTATACTATGACGCGTACTTTCTTGAATCCATGTCTCTTAAGCATTCATATTAGCAAATTCGCTCTGACTATGGTATCTGGAATCGGTGTTTGAAGTAATTTATACATCATATCCAATCCTTTATTGTTTAGATCTGAAGTTTTCATGGATGTATATGCGTTTAGATTATTTAATTGGCCTGTATAACTGTTCCCTTCACACTGCACACCATTTAGGAACAACTTTAGACGCCAGTCACTATACCCACGGGCTTGGAGGGGAGTTAGCATTGTGCCAAAAGCGAACCTCTGTGTCGGCAGGGGGCTAAGTGTGAATGGTCCACAAATCAAAGTGTAGACCACGTGATAATAGAGCTATGTACTTGGTGGCATCATACCTTTTGTCTTGGAGTGGGAAAATGTTTGTGTATTGAGCATTTAAATCGTATATTGATTTGGTGTTTATGTATTTATATTAGTTATAGTGAGTTATTATATCATTATATGTATGCATATTAGTGAACGGGTATATGTTTAATTTGTATTGATCTCATATTTTGAACGTTTTTTTATACGGTTATAGGAATTTAGCCTACATTAGGTTTTGCTGTTCAAAGTAGATTATGACAGAGTAGAGAATTACATAGATATTTTTATTATTGTTGTGCTATTTGAATGGTTATCAGAGATTTATAAGTTCATTAGCCATAAATTCAATTAATTTGATATCGTTTTTGAGATAAATCATCACAATTAGATGCAGAAATACAGAATATTGGTTTGTTTTGCGTCACGACATTTGATTTCTTCCCGTTACCAGTGGACTTGGATAACAAAATCTTTCAAAAACCAGCATCTCTTCGTGTGTGACTACCATCTTCCCGTGTCCAGTGCAAACATGGGATGGGCGAGTACTAGTATGGTGCAATGTCCAGACTGCCTGAGTAGTGAGTGCACTGCACCGCTTGGACCCAGCCCGAACCTGGAGCATGCGCTTGCCTTGGGAACTATTCGCTCAGTGCAAACATGGTGCAATCCGCCCCGCTCCACCAGCGGTGGTACGCAGTACGGGGCTGTCCTCTTTACACCCACGCATCTCTAACGGTCCTGTTGTACCGATGCGTGGCTCTGTAGCGCCTAGCGCGTAACATATACTGTGATGGATACTCCAGTTTATCGTATTTTCTGGGTCTAATATAGAAAAATATGAGGATTTTATTGTTCCTGTATGATTTTGAACGATTATCATAGAGTTAGTACTTTAATATGTATTCATTACACTAAATTTGTTGATGTGTTGAAAATATTATAACGAGATACGTCTAGATATTGGATCCAGTCCTTTTCAGAGTCGAATTTGTATAGACTTTGGAATTTTGTACCATTTATCTTATATATTCATAAGAACTTAGGGCTCGTTGCGTTTTCAACTTACACAAACCACATTATTTAAGGCGTAATTGGTCAGGAATTGTATAATAGTGATGTTGCATCTATATTTTTACATTCTTATACGATTATTGGCCTACCTCCTTTTAGTTATATAAAATTTTGTTTATGTCACAAGCTGGTTTTCTTAGATGTTTACTGTATATTAATTAATTCAATATAGGATTAGCGTCATGATTCATAATTCAGCAGACAACTGTTGCTACCTGATACACCAAAGAAGATAGACTGTATTGTTCGGAATTATGATAGGATTCGGTGTTGATGTCATCAAGTATACCAATATGCTACAGCGTAGTGATTTTCAACAGAATTTCTGTAAGTGTGTGGGTGTGTGCTACCATTTTAATATAGCTTGGTGGTGTAAACATCGCAGTCAACACCCTGTCCCATGAGTGGATGTTTCCCAAGAATGCAGATATCTCATGAGTACAGGTATTCCCTGAGTTATTGAGTGAGTGCATGACTTCAGTGAGTGATCTTTTTGAGTGATGGGGACGATTGGAAGCTAGCTAGTGTGGTCAAGTCTCCTATGAGTGTACGTATCCCATTAATGAAGCTATCCCAAGAGTACACAAATACCATATATCATAGGTAATGATTTAATGGTAAAGGTTGAGTAGAGAAAATAGTTAGTTATTTCAGTATTGTTCTTGATTTAAACGTAATAATAGGATTATATGTTCAGGAGGTTTAAATCCGTACTGCAACTTTGTGGATTTCGTCATTGTACCCTAGCATATCCTTCGTTTTAGAACATGATTTACTGGTTGGTCAGGTCCTGGTATAGAGATGGTTTCCACCCTTTAGTAGTCATTTGGTCTCTTGATCAAGTTCATGCGGATGTTTGCCCCAAGGTTCATCGCTATGTTAGAGAGTTAGTGCAACGAGCCGGTGGTCTTTGCTGTGATTTGCTTAGGTTGACAGTGAACTCTTGACAACTTTTCATGTAAATGGAACATTGGTTATGAACAGGATATGACCTTTCCCGGCACTAATGTACACATGTACGCACTAATGTTCGCATGTAATGACCGATCCAGGCAATAATGTACATATGTACGCACTAATGTACGCATCTAATAACCGATTCAGGCAATAATGTACACATGTACGAACAAATGTACGCATATAATGACCGATTCAGGCAATAATGTACACATGTACGTACTAATGTACGCATATAATGGTTGGTGCCGGTGCCCGCACCATTTACACACATGTACGCACTAATGTGCGCATATAAGGCCCGGTGCCGGTGCCGGCACCTTTTACACACATGTACGCACTAATGTACGCATATAATGACCGATCCAGTCAATAATGTACACATGTTCGCACTAATGTACGCATATAATGACCGATCCAGGCAATAGTGTACACATCTACGCACTAACATTCGCATATAATGACCGATCCCAGCACTAATGTACAAATGAATGCACTACTATTCGCATTTAATGACCGATTCCAGCACTAATGTTCAAATGTATGCACTAATATTCACATAATAATGACCGATCCCAGCACTAATGTACAAATGTATGCACTAATATTCTCATATAATGACCGATCTCAGCACTAATGTATGCAATCTACGCTGTCCTAACCTAGACAATAATTATGTATTTAGATGGATATGTAGGGTATTGATTTATATGATCTCCACTTGGTCAATATATTTAACTTATCTTCCACAAGTTTGATTACTCTCATCCAATTTTGATCTAGCAAATATCCTTTAGCAGTTGTTGTTTAGATTTCATAACATTATCGTTATCCCCCTTACATGTTTGGATGAGACTCAGCACTCAGATTCCAATAGATCAAATTCACTTCATTACTAGCAAAGTTTTAAATATGAATCAGATTTTACGTCATGTTAGATCAAAAGATTTAGTAAATCTATGCTAACCTAACCTATTTATATAGGTGGGATGGTTATGTAGGGTATTGAAGTACGTGAATTTCCCCATCGATTTATTCAACGGTGTACGTTATCTTGGACAAGAGGGTTGCCATACACCGCCCGATGTATTATCCTCTACATATAGGTCTCGATGCGATACGTAACAGGGGGCTGTTATCTCGCTTGTATGGTATGAATCTCTCCACCTGCCGCTACACTTTGATCTGTATTTAGCAGTTCGACTACACTATTCCAATCCCTACTGAGCAAAAAATATTAGACATTTTTCAAATGAAAATTCAATCAATTGATTGAATGCTATCCGTGATTTATATTATTTTGAATTTTGACACAATTCTACATGAAAACCTAACCTAACCTAACCTTATGTATGGTATTCACTCATTGATATATACATATAAAGCCCTCCACATGAGCCGAAATATCACTTATACATATACGTTATTCATTTCATTGTCCTTCTCGACCCATATTAGTTAGCAGAGAGGCCCCATTTTCAAACTTAGATGGATTGAATGTTACAAGTAATACATATTTGTGTCAGGTTCCACACAAGCGATCACTTCGTTTGACACAAGGTATACCGAATTTATTTTAATATCTCCTGGCACTACACCCTTCGATGACTTGCATCTATGATTTGGCTTTGCTTTCCGTTAATTTTCATATTCTAGACGATGACTTCGTTGGCGATGACGCCACAAATTGCTTGTTGATTTATCTTATTCAAATATATTTGCCTTCTGCACAGACTACAAACCACCACCCTCTCCTATTTCTATTAGAATATCGCCAACTCAAACTATACACCATCCTTTCAGAACAGAATCACATCGTCGACTGAGCAAGATTTGATCCGACTCTGATTTATATCCTATCAACCTGTAACACATCCAGAACATTTACCCCAGATTTACCCCCAAAATCTGTCAGTTTTAATTTGTGAAGTTCACCAGTTTGTTCTTTGTTTCATGACATGAAACATATTTTACTGACTTCGGTATACCTTTGATACCTCCAACCGACACGATGCATTCATTGTTTTACCTATTGAGTTTTTAGGCCAATGGAATCATTTAATTAAGGATTTACGTGGTTTATTAGTATTTTATTAGTATTATTCACAGATTTTGCTTGCATCATCAATGCTATCTACACGTTTTGCTTTGAAACAGCATGGTTCGAACATCCAACCATACCCTTCATCACTATATTTTAGTTTACGCTCAAAATCCTTCATGTACTTCGTCATGTCTTTAATGTGCATACCGGAGGCTGTTCCATAGCCGTGATTCCACAGATGCATTGCTTTTTCTTCTTGTATTTTAATTATTCAAAAATTATCCAATTCCAAGGCATTATGATGTTCATCCTTGAGAAATTGTTGCATGCGAACCAGATTTTTTTTGTTCTTAGGTACAATTTGTTTTCCACTACCTCAGCTTTATTACAGTCATGATGATGATTTTCCACTTGGATCATATGAATTTCGAGATTTGCGTTCTTATTTTCTTTAAACTTGTTACATACGACTGTAACTCGTCAACATTAATTACCCAAATCCTGCTTGCTTTTTCCTTCATTCATTGATGAATGATATCTCCCACTCTTTTGATTCTTGTTTTACCCATTCCGGGATAACTAATTTTGAACACTGGTCAAAATGTTTTCGATCCGTCTCATATCATCTTCGGAGTATTCTCCTTCCATGACACGTAAACAAATTTTTGTAACCTGAACATTCATTTTATTTATTCGACGACATGCCATCCTGCTTCACTCACACTCAACGTGATACCGATTTCAATCTCGATAAGCATCTAGCTATTATACGTGGATTACATTACATGCTGATTTTTCGCAGAACATTAGACCAAACGTTGCCACCTATGACGTGATATTGTGTAAATGTATACGTTTTCATTTGTATATGTGTGTATATGTCTGTGTGTACGTGTGCGTTCATGTACGCTTTCATGTACGTGTATATATGTATGTATTTATGTATGTAACACTGACTCCATTCTCAGCATGCAGCTAGCTATTATGATGCAATTACATTCTGTTTTTGCAAAACATTATGCCTATCGTCGCTCGCTTTGGTCATCAACTGTGTATGTATGTATGTATGTATTTATGTACGTGTATAGGGTTGTGTACGTATGTGCATGGGTATGTTCAAGGGTATGTACGTGTACGTGACTTGAAAAGTATAACAAAATTTCAATACAATTTCAAATTTTTCGACGCCCGGACAAATCCAAGTCGATCTATTGAAGTGATAACTTGGCTACTAAAGAAAGGTCGGGGCGTCGAAAAATTTGAAATTTGATTAAAATTTTGAATTTTAAAATTGTACTGAATTTTAGATTTCGTTAAAAAAAATGATTTACACGTACATACACTTGAACATACACATGCACATATGAACACAACTCTGTACACGTACATACACACATAAATACACAGTTGATGACCAAGGCGAGCGATGATAGGCCTAATGTTTTGCAAAAAAAAAATGTAATCGCATTTTAATAGGTAGCTGCATGCCGAGAATGAAGTCAGTGTTACGTGGAGAACAATTCGAAGATATACTGACTACTGATGGAGATATCAATTATCTACAAATGCATAGAACAAGAATCATATGAGTGAGAAGTATTATTCATGTATGGATGAAGAATAAAGGAAGCAGGATTTGGGTAACTGATTTCGATGCATTCCAGTCGTATGTAACAGAGTTCTATGAAAATAAGCAGGTAAACCTTTAAATTGATTTGACCCAAGCTAAAAACCTTCACAAGTGTAATAAAGCTGAGGTGGTGGCAAATAAATTTTAACTAAGAACAAAAAAACATCTGGAGCGTATGCAGCAATTTTTTTCGGATAAAGATCGAACTTACTTTGAATTAGAGAATATTCGAATAATTAAAGAACTACATTTTCATATCAAAGATTTGGAGTAGTATATGAAGGATTTGAGAGGAAACTGAAACATGGTGAAGATGAGTATGGTTGAATGGACGAACCATGCTGTTACGATTAAAAAAAATGAGGTAGAAAGTACTGATGTATCCAGCAAGATCTGTAATTAGTACTAATAAAAAAGTAATAAACCCTGTCAATCCCTAGTAAAATGTTTATATTATCCTAAAACTCCAAGGTTAAGCAATGAATTGAAAACATCGTGTCAGTCGGATGTAACATTGAATGGTCGAAGTCGGTAGAAGAATATGCTCCAAGGCGTGAAATGATACCCATAAACCTATCGCGGGGTAAATGATCTAGATCACAAAACAGTCAAGTTTGTGATTCTGTTAAGGAAGGATGGGGTATAGCTTGAGACATCGCTTGTTTGAAAATAATGGGTTGATGGGGGTCTGTAAACTTTGCAAAAAGGGAATAAAATTGAATAAACAGAAATTCACGAGTAATGTGTGGCGACATCTGAAACGAAGTCATCGACAAGAATATGAAAAAAAAGGCAAATCACCCGTGCTAGTCGTCATAGGATGTAGTGTCAGGAGATATTGAAGTTAATGTGGTAGATCTAGTATGAGACGATGTGTTTGTTTGAGTGAAACTGGATACAAATATGAAATACTTGTAACATTCAAACCATCTAAGATTGAACATCTGCCCTCTCTGCAAACTAATATAGGTCGAAAGTGACCACGCAGTAGAAAGAATCAGGTGTAAGTCTTATAAAAAAACGTGTGGAGTTTTCATACGCATATATCAATGACTGAATACGATATATATGTTAGGTTGGGTTAGGTTTTTGATGGGTGTGAATATCATGTAAAAGTGATGTAGAATTGTGTCAAATCAAAAATCAAGAATCATATGAAAATAGCTATAACATTCAAACAACGGTTTAATTACCTATGAAAATTGATGAAATTTGCTAGATCAAAATTGGAAGTGTCTATCAAAACTGCAAAGGATAGATCAAAATGTAGAATCAAGTGGAGATACTAGTTATGCATTAATCCTAAAACACTGAATAAAATCATATGTAAGCAGGAAAAATACGATCGATAACACAATTCTTGTAAAGAATAGTTTCGGTTAGGTTAGGATGATTAGTTCTTTTACCTAAAATACCGTGAAGGTGATCCACATTAAATATCTTGTAACAAAAGCAAGGGATGTTATTCTATTGAAAAAGAGTGCTGCAGATTCTAACCGCTTCTGTATATGCATAAAAATGTGAGTATGTGTCTACATTGTGTGTGAAATTAAAAAAAACTACGTAAAATAGAGCCATGTGGAGGGATTTGATATGAATATATCATAAATCGATGAATAAGCATCAAACGTAAGCAGGAAATCTCGAACGATGACACAATTCTTGGTTAAGTTGGTTAGGTTAGGTTGCCTAGGTATTGACGCATCTGGCAGTGTATGGTAACCCTTTTTGCACAAATGTGTGTAAATGACTACTTGGTGACTAGAAATGTGCTGACACAGTGACGCTAAAGACCATGTAAATATACATTGTGCCGACATATGTGCCAACACAGTGACGCTAACGACCCTGTATATATGCATTGTGCCGACACAAGTGCCGACACAGTGACGCTAACAACCCTTTATATATGCATTGTGCCGACACATGTGCCGACACAGTGACGCTAACGACCCTGTATATATGCATTGTGCCGACACATGTGCCGACACAGTGACGCTAACGACCCTGTATACATGCATTGTGCCGACTTATGTGCCGACACAGTGACGCTAACGACCCTGCATATACGCATTGTGCCGACAGTGACGCTAAAGACCCTGTATATATGCAAGTATATATATATATATATATATATATATACATATAATTGGACTCCGATTTGTACTTATTCAGTTAACGGTCTGCTTTCAGTGTAGAAGGATGTTGCCATGTTTGATATGGAAATATTTTAATAGAAATGATAATGCGGGGGTATGTGTTATTTGCAGGGTGGAGATAGAACTATGCAAATCAAGCTCCACGTTCGGGTTTGGACGGCATCTCAAAGGATACCATTATCTTGAATATGATAATCCTATAAATGAACGAGGAAATATAAGCTCTAGGGATGAAAATGGCGTATTGATAGAACATAATGAACCGGACCGAACCATAATAAACCGGACAGTGTTCAACAGGGTGCGAGCAGTAAAGAATGCGGTGCCAGTAACATCCAAACGTAGAACATATAAAGATTGGATGAAATGGGGAAGCACACCCAAACCTTGGACGAAATGGAATATAATGAATATATGGGAAAAACGTGGGATACTTCAAGTGGAATGAACACCAGTGAAAGTGATATTGAAACGTGTAATAGTGATACTAAGGAGGTGTCATGTGAAGAAAAATCTGACTAAAGTTGAAGGAAACCGAATAGTCAAATGGGGTCATGAAACGGTATCAAGTATAAGAAGTGTAAAATTGTACAATACAATAAAATATATATCCGACTTTGTTTCAAAAATGTTTGAAATGGAACATGAAGAGAGAAAATCATTTCTCAAATGTTTGAGTGCTAGGAGAATCATGTATATTTCGGAAATCTGCGGGAATATATTGAATGGGAATGTCGGCGCCAGTACGAAAAAACATGCAAATATCCGATGTCATAAACATGTAACTATAATTAAAAAATTAGCGTCGAGAAGAAGCTCGCTGAAGACTAAAAAATAAAAATTTGGCTACAAGGTTAGGCTTGGAAGTGTTGCATACACTACTCCCAAAGGTAACCGTCTATCTAAAATGTGTATTAAGGGCAGCAGTCTAGAACCCAATAGATCAGAGAAAAAACACACCCAGATGATAAATCCTACACCAATATGATGAGCCGACACCTCCAGGTGAGAAATAATGCTTATCATCGATAAAGAAACCGCCGAATGCCTCTGATACCGCCGATTAAGATAAGACTAGCGAGGAAAGTCGAAGTCATTACTTATGTTTCGTACAGTTGCTCGCATCGAAGTAAATAGTTATGTTCTCGTATAAATGATAAACCCATGTAAAACATATCTTATAAATCTTTGATTGCAATATTCTACATTTACCTCGAATGTCTAGTATTGAAATTGCAGTTATGCAGCCTGACTTGCGATAAATTGCAATACAAAATGCCTAGCATTGAAATACGATAGATATTATGCAGGTAAAATTGCACTCAGTAACCCAAGGTATCATAT